>RJWT010033117.1:0-13976 GCA_004365215.1 Cuniculus paca
CTGATATGCTCTGACAGACATATCAGCTAACAACCATTTGGAGTTGTCAGTCTCTGTATGTCCTGGGTTGTTAAAATTTGACTACACCCTTCCCTTGCCGTTTGTGATATGAGCTGACTGCATATTTGAATTCTCTTCTATCCAAATGTTCTTGTTGAAACTTTCTCTTTAGTTCCACTTTGGGCTTCCAAGTTCGAAGACGAATAAAGTGTAGTAGGCTGTTATTGTTTTTGACTGTCAATTGACTGTTGACTCTACTTCTTGCAATAGCCCCCAGATTTTTTTTGGGGGGGTCCATCTCTTCAGGAGAGCTGATTTGATCTGTGACCTGTGTTCCAGATCTGTTCCTGTTCATTCCAGGTCATTGTCATGCATAAGATGCCCTGAATTATTTTCTAGGACCTATGGCTTCAAAATAGACCTTCACTTCCACTGGTTTTACTGATGCGAGGGTGGAGAGAATGGGCTGCTGCAGGCATTGTGTTAACTTGTGCAGTCAGGGTAGAGAGACAACAGAACCAGGAGGTGCAGAGCAAGAGAAGCCTGGCCCTTACGATGTCAGCTGAATCCTTGTGTTCAACTTCTTCAAGCTGGTTCTACTCCTGGAAGTTTTATTTAATTAGTAGATTGTTTTTAGACCAGGGTCATGTTCACAGAAAAACTGAACAGAAAGAACAAAGATTTCTGAAAGAGCCCTGACCCCGCACGTACACAACCTAACCATCATGAAGGGCCCTCATCAGAGTCGTACATCTGTTACAGTCTGTGAAACAACACCACACACCATTATCACCCTGAACCCACTGATTTTTTTTAACCACTTCCATAGTAGTTTTATCTTTTCCATAATGCTACATATTTGGGATCATACAGTATGTAGCCAGGTTTGACTTCTTTCACTTAGCAGTATGCATTTAGGAGTCCTTTACATCTTTTCAAGGCTCAATAGCTCATTTATTTTTAGCACTAGATATATTCCACTGTTTGCATGTACCACAGTTTATGAATCCTGTCACTCACTGTAGGACATTTGAGGTGCTTCCAAGTTTTGGTAATTGTGAATAGATCTGCTACAACTATCCATGGCTAGGTTTCTGTGGGCACGTAGGTCTCCTGGAGTTGTTAGACCCAACTCTCAATCTTTTCTTGAGTCATTTTGGGTTGGATTTCATATTACAAGTAAGTAAAAGATTCTAACAATGTATTGAGGCAGGACTCTAAATGGTCTGAAATCTCCTCACTGCCTTTTTCTGTTTCACTCCATTTCAGATGCCTAAAATCCTCCTAATCTCTCTTTCCCTTCATTAAAGTAGGAGGGAAGTGAAATCTATCAGTAATGACTGTCATCTTTTGACTGGACTATGGTTATAACCCTCAAAATTTGTCTATCATTAGACAAGTCATTCCGATCTTTCCTTTCCCACCAACCAGAAGGACTGCTCAGATTTAGAAAATGGATCATATCATTTCTGGGCTTTTAATATGTGTTCATGTCACTGTTCCTGGGATAAAATCCAGCCATCCAACAAGGTCACAGACCTAGAGAGATCTGGTCTCTTTCTCTAAGTATCCATCTCTCATTCTTTGTTTCAGTCTACTCCTGCTTCTGTCAGTTACATGGCAATTTTGATTCCTTTGACTCTTTGCCCATGCTGCCCTCTTTGCCTTGTAGTCTATGCACCCCAGCCCATCTCCTCTTGCTCAGCCAAGTCATCTTCATCCTTTGATTCTTAACTCAGATGCCTCTTCTTTTAGAAGGCTGTCCCTAGTTCCATGATCTGAGTTAACCCTTTTTCCCATATGTACCCCACACTATGTTTGCTGAGCACTCACTGCCACACTGAATTATTGTGATATTCCAGCTGCTCTGGAGGCAAATTTTGAAATGAACCACTTCTTAGAGCTAAGACTCAAACTCAAAAGGTTCAGGGGTGGTGGTGGCTGGATGGCTGAGTTGAAAATTCTGCATCTTGTTCAGGAAGGAAGGGATGATTTGAGGTGATCCTTAGGGCTGAAAGGAAGGAGGAGAGAATATGAAAGTAGTGAGGAAGTAGGAAGGAAAGAACACTGCGTGTAGGTCTTTTTCTGCATCTCTT
Source organism: Cuniculus paca (assembly GCA_004365215.1). Taxonomy (NCBI): domain Eukaryota; kingdom Metazoa; phylum Chordata; class Mammalia; order Rodentia; family Cuniculidae; genus Cuniculus; species Cuniculus paca. The sequence continues at coordinate 2,097 of RJWT010033117.1, forward strand.
AGTGAGACACATTGCTCCCATGAAATAAACAAGATCCTTTCATTTTCCAAAAGAGGTTAAGAAATGTAAACTGTTAAGCAAGTCCAATAATTAGCATGAGGTAGAGTTGGTAGGATTGTCAGATTTAGGAAAACAAGATTCAGAACACTTGGTTAAAGTTTGAATTTCAGATGAATGGCTACCTTGGTCCATTTGTACTGCTATAACAGAATATCACAGACTTGGTAATTCATAAATAATAGAAATTTTTTTCTTATGGTTTCTAAGGCTGAGAAGTCTAAGATCATGGTGGTGACTGTTGAGGGTTGATCTCTGCTTCGAAGATGGTGCCTGTTGTTACATTCTCCAAAGGTGAGGAATTCTGTGCCCTCACATGGGAGAAGAGCTGAGAGGCCTTAATCTCGCTCCTGAGGGAGAAGCTGACCAACTCCTAAAATGTCCCACCTCTTAATACTATCACAATGGTCAAACCATACCACCAGCAAATTCTCTTGCATATGAATATATCCCAATTATCCATGGTTTATCTGAAATTCCAAATTAAACTGATATTTTATTGAGTAACCCTAGGTGAGCACTTTCTATTACATGAAAGGTAAACAATTTCACAAGTAGGATAAAACACTCTGATATAATTAGTAATTGAGAATATTAAACAAGAAATGTCAGTGGGCAGGCCAGTGTGTCAAGGTGACTATGGAAATTTACAATTCTTATATCCCTAGTGGCAGTAAATCCAAGAAGTCATATACCGTATTTCCAATAGAGTGGTACTTCTAACCTGTACCTTCATTTTGAAAAATTTGGGAGTTACCTTAAATCTCCTTGGATAATATGAAGTGACAATTATTCATCAATTAAAATATTATAAACTATTTAAAAAATTTTTTTTGGCACTGGGGATTGAATTCACAACCTCGTGCTTACCAGGCAGGCGCTTGTGCTGCTTGTGCCAAACCGTTTTTTGTAAAGATGCTCATAATTTACATATGTGTACCCTTTCCAAAAATGGAAATAACAATAGATAGTTAATGATATTCACTTCATGGAATATTTTGCAAGTGTGAAGAATGAAGATGACAAAGACTCTTTGATAACGTGAAGAAATGTGTATACTACAAGGTAGAATAGATAATTGTGTATGCAGGGCAATCACCACTGTTTGAAAGGATAAAATCAAAGAATGAGTGAATGATAATACTTAAGAAAAAGATGGGCAAGAGATGGCATCAAATGTGGAAAGTGATTTTTCTTTTGGTTGCTGGTGATTGTGTTTTCTCACTTCAACTTTTTGGCATTTTTCAAAATTTCTGTCAATGGTGTATATTATGTTGACAGTGAAACCTCTCAGCATTTTATTTTAAAAGAGGAAGAGGATATTTGTATTTGCTGTATTATCTATTTTCTTCAGTAGATATAAATTTTTAGCATTATATTTGGCACATAGCAGAGTTAAATACTTCTTGAATGAATAAATAGGGACAAGGACTATGTCTGTATTCTTTCCAACTGTATTCTCTGTAACCAATTAAAGAGAGCTGAATAAATGGGGATTTAGCTCATGGTGGTTTGGTACAAGCCTTCTAGTCTCCCTGGGACTCAGTTTTCTCACCTGTAAATTGAGAGCTTGGATTATCATCTCTCTGGTGGTTTCCTGGAGTTGAAACATTTTGTGATTATTTCATTATATAAGTGAGGCTCAGACTCTCCGTGAGCGAGGGACAAGGAGGCAGTGCTGATCTTGTGATTCCAGGCTACTTCTTAGCCCAAGACGTTCCTACTTTAGGATCAAGTGAGCCTTTTATGATGGACTGTTTTGAGATTTCAGAATTGCCCAGTTTTACAGGGATCACTCATGATTAAATAGACTGCTTTGTGCATTTCAAAGATTTCATTTTACAACACTCCAGTGCTTCCTGAGTTCTTGCTGTAAAGGTAGCAGTTTCTGGCCTATTTTAGGTCTGTTGGCACTTAATATCTCCAGAGAACTGGCTGGACAGTCTGCTATGTCCACTGCTATTTTAGAAAGCCAGCACGTTGAGAGGACCTGTGTCTTCTTTGTTGTTACTATTGTTACTTTGTATTTAGACAGGCAAAGAGATATTTCATACAAAAGCAAACTATTCCAAGAAAAAAAGAAGTGGAATTCCAAGAAATTCATTTGAGATAAAATGGAAATGTGTTTAGCTGAGCTGGAGACAAGAGAGGGAGATTCCGTGTTCAACAATTTTGATAGCAGGTAAAGTCTTTCTTATTTTTAAGCTTTTTTTCTTTTTGTCATCTCCAGTTTTTCCCCAACTCTTTATTCCAAGAGATATTCAGTAGCTATTTGCTAATCTTAGAACAACACTCCTAAAAATCTTAGTTTTTTTAATGCTATATTCTTTTTTACTTTTCCTCAAAACTTCTTAGTTTCTTCCTTGATGAAAATGATTTCAATTATTATGTGCATGGTTCACTCTGTATGGAAAACAAGAGTGCTCCCTAACCTGCTGAAGTGAATTCTGTTTAAAACAGAAGCCAGCTGAAATGCCACGGGCCCAAGGTTAAATGCACTGGGGAAATAACAGGAAGGTTGAGTTGCCAAAGCAACATACTGTACCATAGCTTTCACCATATTCTCCTGGGGTTTACTCCCTAACAACTCCTCCAGAAGTTCAAACAGAGAAAGTGTGGAATGCCTGAAGAAGGTGATACTCAAAATAACGAACCCCCCCATTCCTCTAATCCTAAATTTAAAATACTCATGCAAGAAAACAGCAATAATTAGATCTCATAAGAACAACACCCTGTTTTATTGACAGAACCTTGCAGTCAACATCAGTTTGCCCCCTCCAATTAGTACCTAACTTTGTAGTGTGTGTGGGCTTTGCTTTTCACCAAAGCTTATTGATTTTGGCAAAAATACCATTATTTCAGAAAGAAAAGGAAGAATATCAGATATTGAACCAGCGTAAACATTCATGCACCTGGATGCTTGTCTATTCCTGTCCTTATTCTTCAGCTATTGGCTTTCGGCTGCAGTTGTTGGAAACTGAATATAAAGGAAGAGGAGGCATCAATATCTATTGCAATAGCAGTTTCTTCCAATCTCATCACTAGCAAATTGAGGGGAAAAAATAAAAAATGAGGGACGCTGTTTTTGCTTCCTCTTACAAGGATGTGGATGTGGAATTTAAATTCACTGATTGAAGGGGGGGTAGACAAAGAGTAGGGTAGAAAAATATTCTTCAGTTCAGCAAGAAAAGGATCATAAGTTTTTATGAGAAAAACACAAAATGAAAAGCAAATAAGAGACTGTGTTTGTAATAGGGTAGCAGTAGATCAGTAGTTTATGCCTAGAGTCACAATCATGTCTCTGTTTCTTTGTGGCACCTGGTCCCAGCCATCTTTGTATACCATTGTTGCCCTCCCCGACCCATGCTTGGGACAGGAACAGGATTCTCCACACCTGTGATTTCATGCTTTCGCTTTGCATGTGTGCTTCTCCCTTCCACACTGTGCCTGTCTCCAACCCACACTTAAAGAGTTGGTTGAAACACCAGTTGCCTATGAAGTCTTTCAGATATCTTCAGACAGTAATAACTGCATCCAATCTGTGCTCTTACCACAATGTGCATTTTTCAGAGAACACTCATACTGTGGATAGTTACATGTGTCTATCTTTTCTACTGGACTAAGCTTCTTGAGAACCTGCTACTGTGTTAACCAATTCTGTTCCATAAAGTTCTGAGTACAAAGCTGACAACTAACTTCCATCTCTTTCATTTTCTCTTGGATGGCAGTGGAGGATAAAATGTTTCTTTCCATTCTTTTTAGTGCAAAGTCTTTGTTAGTTATGGTAAAGAAATAGTGACTTTGCCTAACATGCATGCAAGCTGACCTGTAGGAGTTATTCAATTGGAAAGACAAATAGATTTGTCTTTATATATAAACTCCAGAAGATATTTAAAAAGCTAAGCTTTCTCATACAGTAAACTGAGATTCTTCCTCTGTCTGACAAAAACACCTTTGAATGGCATTCATGACCTCAAGAACACTACAAACTATCTCCAAGGAAGAAATGAGACAAAAGTAGATCCTGGGACTTGATGAAATGGGAGGGTCCAGAAAAAGCAAGAACTCTTGGAAGGTCTTCTGATGAATTCCTAATTATTGGAAAGATGACTCAGAGAAAAGAGTAAACAGGTGTGTTACAACACCTGTGTTCATGGTTATCCACAAGTAAGGTTGTTTCCTTTGGGAACGAGCTACACTTCAGATGGGGGTCTGGGAATTTCTTGCTGGTATTCTTTCTTATGTTCCCTGTCCCATCATGTCCAGGTTCCCACTTTGTCTTTTCTACTCCCTTCTTATACCTAGTGTCCCAACTTCATTTTCGAAGGGCAACACTGGCTTGGGTGGGCCGATTGCTACTGTGCTTTAAGAAGTAAGCATGAGTTTAACTAGTATGCATGGCTGTCCCCTCACTGCTGTGTGTCCCCAGCACAGGGGAAAAGGCTAAGGTAAAAATTTTATCAACCCAGTGAAAAGAGAACACACTTGTGTTTGTGAACTATGATTCATACTTACTAGCTCTGTAAATACTTACTTTTTTCAGATTATGCAGCAAACGCATGTACATTATAAGCATATTAAGAACATACACAAGCATGAAACCCTTACCAAGAATTCTACCATTATTTTATTCAATTTTTGAGGTATGAAAGGTAAATAATTGGGCATCTCCTTTTTCTAATGCCCACAGTCCATCACACTTTATTGCTATCAAATCAATAATTCATTTTAACATATTTAAATATATAAATTATTTAATATGCATATTTATTTTTATAATTGAACAATTCCAAAACATTGAGTGCCTTGAGTGTGGAACGCTATGGTGGGGTCTATTAAGAGTTGAGTGCTAAAGGACTTTTGATTCTTACCCTTAAGGAATCAATTACCCACACATGTGTCAGAAATACAGCCATGAAAGATATTATTTTCAAAAGAAATATATATAACTACACACAATTTCAGCCCAAACAGAATTATTTCTTAGGACTGGGTTAAGATTTTGGGGAAAAGAAATTATCTTTTTCTTTAGGCCCTCCAGTGACATTTAGTACTTTATAATACCTTTGAAGTGACTGCATTGAATCATGTGCTCAGAAATCAAATCAACTCAAATATTATACGGTGTTAAAAAGAAAATGAAAAATATCATTTTTCTAGACCAGCTCTAGGGATCAACCATTATCTTATCGGCCTAATCTGCCTTCTGAGAAGCATAGTGTGTGACCCAGCACGCAGAATGGTTGGGAAAAATAAGCCCTTCTATGAGACTGACGGGAAGTGAGTAAATACAGCTGTCTTTCATCTCAAGAAAATAAATAACATTTCCTCCTTCTCTTGCTTTGATTTAGGCCTGATTGAATGTGAAAGGGGGAGTTTTCCTCTTCCTTTTGGAGTAGCACTTATGAACCTTTAATGTAAGTTGGTCCATCTGCTTCTCTACCACAACCTGGGGCCTGGTTGCCATTTCCCCTGTGTCTATGCTGCATGGACCCTGGGCTGCCACTCAGGAGGTGCTGTCCTATTTCTGGCACTGCCCCCAGCTTGCCGTGGTGACCTGGTATAAATCAGTCACACCTCTGCATCTCTCTGACTGCAGGGCAGCTGCTGAAACGTTCTCCCCTGTCTGCAATGTCACAACCAGTCTCTTGCTACAGGCTTGAGAACAAGACAGAGCTGTGTCACCTGTCAGAGGAATCAGGCACTCAGCTCCTCATTCTCTCTAATATGATTGAGTCTCCTTGGATAGGTCTGCCAGAGGCTCAAAAGCAGATGGTGTGATTGCAACTTTAGCCAATTAAAAACAGAACAGAGCACAACAAAAACCCCAAACCATATAAAATGTTCCCACATCACTAAGGTAAAGTTTTGGAAGTTTTATTGCTTATACATGTAGTCTTCTTGGAATGTATATATATATATATATATGATAAGACAATTTTAAAACCTGAGGATTAGAAAGAATTTTGGAATTAATCAAGAACTGGCTGCATATCAGAATCAGTCGTGGAATTTTCATAAGAATATAGATTCTCATACTCCTACCTAAATATATGAATTCCAAAGGCTCAAGTATCTGCATTTTAAGGACACTCCTCAGAAAATTTGGATGCTCAATACAGATAAAATGCACTGAAGTGGACCCTTAGAATCCCTTTCAATGTATTTGATTACTGGTGTCCCTTGGTATGGGTGGGGATTGTTTCCAGCCACCTCCTGACAATACTAAAATCTACGGATGCTCAAGTCCCTTACATAAAAGTGGAATAGAATCTGTATATAACCTAGGCACATCCTATTGGTTACTTTAAATTATTGCTACATTATTTGTAATGCCCCAAACAATGTCAATGTTACATAAATAATGGTCATACTATTTGTCATACAATTTACTTTTATAGAATGTTGACAAGGAAATTCCATTAGCACAGGTGAAAGTTTTTCACAGATATGTTGCTCCACAGTTGGTGGAACCCATGAATTAGGAGCCCATCCCCAGGGAGCACTGACTGTGTTTGCAGATTTGGGGCAGTCATTGTCAGAGACAGAGTAAGTTCCATATTGGAGTTGTTTGGGAAATTAATGATTATTACCTCCTTTGATTAGGAATGAAAACACTAATTGCTACGACCACTGGGAGGTATTAATATTTATTAGATGCTTTCTGTGTTCCAGATACTCTGTTATAGGAGACCATCTGTCCTGGTTTGCCTGCTACTATTCCAGTTTTAGAACTAAGAGTCCTAAATTCAGGGTGTTTCGTTATCTAGGTATTTTTCATACATTGTCCTCTTTACTTCTCAAGGTCAGACCACGAGATATTGACCTGTTTTTGACTTCATTTAACAATTGAGAAAACTGAGGTACAAATACTTCAGGCAGTTTGCCTAGGGTAAATTGGGGTTCAGCTCAATACCCCTTTCTTTGTCATCATTCATTTTGCATCTTCAGTTAGTAGCCGATTCTATTGCAGTTAGTAGCAGATTCTATTCCACAGGCCACTTCAAATAGTTCTGTTTGTTGTTTTCTGATGAGTTTAATAATGACCTTTCGGGGTGACAAAATCCAGTCTTGATATTGTGTTGTGGGAATTAAAATGGAGTCTTCCTGTGACTTTTTTTTTTGCACTTAGGCCAAAGCATTCTGCTGTAAAATAAGCATCATGTGCAATGGTCTCAAAGAGGAGAAACCACTGCAGAATGATTTGAGATGAAGGATGGAGGGACACTTGAGAGAGACAGGTGGTGGGTTGGCTGTTGGCTTACGGAATGTTTGTGATGTGATTTTGTATGAGCCTCCAAGTTGCTTGTTACCATCAATCAGTAGTGTTCTCGGCTTGTTCTCAATTACCTGACCCTCACTACCTTAAGAAATATCCCAAAGAAATTGGAACACTGACTGAATATTTTATGATTAACATATTATTGCTGTTGTTACTTTTGGAGGTATTACAATGATACGGTGCTTATGTTAAGAAATGTTAGGGTCTATTGCTGTCTTTCTTTTTATTTTTTGAGACAGGGTCTAAATATGTTGCTTAGGCTGGCTTTGACCTTGTGATCCTCCTTCTTCATCCTCCCGCATTTTTGGGATTACAGGTGTGTGGCACCACCCCTGGCTATGATGTGCAGGAGTGGCTTAGAGATATATACCACAATACTTATGGATGAAATAAATTGCCATCTGGATTTGCTTTAAAATAACCCACTGAAGGAAAAACGGAACCTGGAGATATTAGATAAAACAAAGTTTGCCATATATTGATAATTATTGAACAGGGTATGGCTACATGGAGGCTCGTTTTCTTATTCTCTCTACTTCTGGCTTATTTAAAAATTTCTGTAGTAAAAAATTAAAGGGCAAGATCCCAAGGTAAGATCAGAGAGGAATCCTGTTCTATCTCAGTGTAATTACAATGCACCATGGCATTCAAAGTGTCTTTGGCTTTGAAATTTCACCTGCCACATCTCCTTTACTTTGTGTAACCTTGCCTATTATGCTGAAGAGACTTCAGAAGGCGTTATGTTAAGTAGGACTTTACAATAAAAATGACTTTATCAAATGAGCATTTCCTCTGTGAGAAGAAAAGTCCGTGCTTGGGGAAAGGGGTCAGGGACAGACATCTGCACCTGGCCCTGGATTCAGGGCAAGACATCGGCTGGCCAGAGATGGACTTGCCAGTGAGGAGGGGTTGGTGTGGGGTTTAAAGGAAGGGACCTCGATTCTGGCATGAACCATTCTGCCTTCTGCCAGCCTCAAGACTCTCACACCAGATTTCCTATCCCCACGTACAGCTCATCTCATCTCTGCTAAGTGATTTTCTCTTTCTGCTCATTCCTTAAAAATTTATTTGCTTCCAGACACCTGATTAAAGCCGCTGTCTTCTGGCTGTTCGTGTGAACAATCTGTCAGTATTTTCCATTATACACCTTTCTCAGCTGACACTCTGTTCCTAATTGGCACTATTGTAGTGGGGAAAAGAGACAAAAAGCTTTAGTTAATGCTGGGGACCAGGCTGGGTTTTCAATCTTAACACTGTGTACCCTGATTAGTGGGTTTAAGTTAGTCCTTTAATTTTCTTGAGTATTTTTTATTCCCATGTGATTTCACTGTTTGCTATAGCATCTTGGCTACCAGCAGCCAGAGGGAAAGACTTTGCTGGGAAGGCTAGATTCTTCACCTAGATTTAACCCCTATTTCAGTAGTTTTCCAAATAGAACAGCTCTTAGGGGAGGAAAGTAACACCGTGAAATACACCAATTGCAAGCATCCTTAGAAATAATCGTGTCTCTTCCCTTATTCTATAGATTTGAAATTGGGCCAAAACTTTGAATGAGTTGTCTAGGTTAGAAATCTACTTAGTATGACATATTTTTCCTACTTCCATTTAAAAACTGATTCAGCTATATGCATTTTTAAATTCACTTTTTGAATAAAGATTTTTGTTATGAGTTAATATGGGAAATTAAAAAAAGGTATACATTTTACATATTTATTTTGCCCATTTTTTGTTTGTTTGTTTTCTTGAGGCAGGGTCTCACTATGTAGTGCAGGCTGGTCTTGAACTCACTTATGTAGCCCAGGTTGGCCTCAAACTCATAGTGACCCACCTGCCTCAGCCTCCTGAGTGCTAAAATTACAGGGCTGCATCACTACACCTAGCTATTTTATCTTAACATATCAAATAGAACTTCATTTGCACATTTTGTATAGGCTGTTCAAGGCGGCATTTCTACATATCCATAATGTATTGTCACTGATTTCAACCTTCTTTGAAGGAACTTGAATAGAGTGAAATGTATAGCTTATTTGTTAAGCAGTCTAACTGCAAAATTCTTCCAAAGTCTTAAGGTTCCCCGATCCTTTATGGTTTTTGTAATTTGTGGCTAATCTGATAGCAATATTTTTAGTAACTTAACTTTATCGAATCTTTCCAAAGGATTCAAGCTGTTTCTATAGAAACATTCTCTTTACATACTCATATTCTATCAGTTACCTTAGTATCAAATTAAATTATTGAGTTAGAATGACAAGTACTGAGGCAGTGATGGGCTTAGAAACCAGTATAACTGACTCTTGGCAAGCATAGCAAATGGCAGGAGCAGAAGTGCAAGGGTACATCAGGGATTTACCTGCTTGCAAGGAGGAGCATTAGTGAGTAGGTCTGCAAAGGTAATGAAGAGCTTCAGTTTATCTGACCAGATGGTTAAGCAGGAGCCATTTAATAAACATTACAATTTTAAAAAATTTTACTTCTGATGGACACATAATTGCACATATTTATGTGGTACAATGTGATGTTTCGCTTCACGTTTACATTATGTAATGATTAAATTAGGACACTCAGCCTATCTGTCATCTTAAACATCTACTACTTCGTGGAAAGAACTTTCAGAATTCTCTCTTCTAGCTGTGTGCTTTGAAATAAACCTCACATTGTCGTAAAGTGTATTCAGAACTTATTCATTATGCTAAGCGAAACAAACCAGCTACAGAAAGACAAATATCCACTGATCTCAGTAGTGGGTGTAATATAAAGCTGTTGCTGTCATGGAAGTTGAGAGTAGATAGCAGTTACCAGAAGCTTCTGGAAGGAGTGGGGCATGGGGAGAAGTTGATCCACAGGTACAATGTTTCTGTTAGTAAGAGATTATTTTTTAACAGGTGTTTTCTACTGAGATGCTTTGGACCTTGTGTCCTAATCAGGAAGCACCTGACCCAGCATCCTTGGCCCTGGGGATCCTGGCTGCACCCTCATCCTTCCCTTTAGCCCATGTGCAGGACGTCTGGAATTAGCTTACACTTTTGACTCTGTAAAATCTTTTTGCTTGGAAACATGTGGGTATTTCTATGTCTGTATTCCAAACTCAGTTATGCATGCCTTTTTTGATCACGTGTTTTTTGAGAATGTTCCCCCTATTTTTGGGAAGATTGGCTCCATGTCCATCAGTATAGTTCATTTGTGAGCAGCCTTCTGGGAGAACTTTCTTGGGTAAATAGTAGACTTGGGAGGAAGAGCCAGGACCCTTGCAGTGAGGGTTGTCATGCAAGCCCTAAGGTTTGTTTTCAGGAAGGCAGATCTGGGAGTCCAAGGGGGCAGTCTCTTTTACTTATGTCCACCCACGTGAAAGGTATTTTGGCTCTAAAATGTTCTCAACCCCGCACATTACTCCCACATTACCTTGGAAGTACTCCAAGTCAGCATTTCTTTTTGTCTCCCTGGAAGCCAAGTTTTAATTCCACTTCCTATTATCCTATTACTTTGTCTCTTGGACAGTCTTCCTTTGATATAGATCTGTCAGGCCCCTTTGTAAAAATGTAAACTTATTACATTCCCTTTATTCACACTGGCACTAATGTCCTGACTTCAGATAAATGTCCTGAAGCTCTGTTGGCTGGCCTTTACAGGGCAGCACATTTTAAAGTTACTTTCCATCTACTGTCCTCTTTTACTCTGTTTAAGATGTAAAATGAGGGTGAAGAATCACAGAGCTTAACTAATGGGCTGCAATTTCCTGCTGTCTCTACACCTTTTTATGACATTAATTCATTGCCACTTCTCTGACCTGTGGAATCTCTTCTGGATAGAACTGACTAGGAGTTAAAATAAAGTTAAAAAAACACCAATTTGATTCAATAGTCTGGTCAGAGTTCTTGTCATTGCCTCTTTGGGACAGGATACACTATTGTAATCAATTTAACAACTCTTTTAAAACACATATCTTAATTAGTCATCTCTTCTATCTGAAGGGTAGGGTTTTGATTTAGTTTCCTTTGGTTAGAAAAGCAGTGCTTACAATCATCTAAATTTCCCATATCTGCTGACTTCTCTATTTTGTCAATTTTCCCCCAAACATACCTTTATGGTACAATTACTGAGAAAAAAATTCAATTTCAGTTTTATGTTTTAACATTCATTTGACACTGCTTGAGTTTGGCAAAGGTGTTATAATTAGTATTTATCAGGCAGATTATTTGGGTTGCAAGTAATAGAAGCCTATTCTAGTTCATTTAAGCACAATCGCGATTTATTGAAAGATACAAAGAGGGTCAGAAATCTAGGGGAAAGATTCAGAAAAATAACAGCATGTTAATTAGCTATTGCAGTAATAATACTGCATAATAAAGCACCTGAAAACCTAGGAACTTAAAACAATGTGTATTTGTTCTCATTCTCCTGGGTCTGCCTGTGGACTGTGGTGTGGTGAATCCTGGACAGCTTCGCTGGCGTGGTTTCCCAAGATAGCTAGATTCTAATTCCTGTGACATGTGGATATTAACCTTCTATGGCAAAGATGGAACTAAGTTTTTTTTTTTTTTTGT
>RJWT010033119.1:0-13974 GCA_004365215.1 Cuniculus paca
AAGGAATAATTCTCACAAACTTTTAGGAGAGAAAGTCCTATGACTTTGTTATTAGATATAGAAAATGAAAAAAAGTGAGAAAAGAGTTCGAAAACTGATCTCAATGTGAGCAGATACAGTACCACTGTGGATTTATAAGTCTTGAGAATATACCAATAAAATATTATATTTCTAATTATACATACAACACCCCTTTGTGTATATATAGTGCCAATGTGACATCTAAACCCATCTTAAGATGAAGATAAAGCAGCAAAGCAGCCAGTTTTATAAATGAAAAAGTTTCAAGTTTGAGTTAAAGGAGATAAAAATCCTGAAATTCCTTGCTTCATGGTTCTGATATTCATCCATTCTTTCTTATCTTAATCCCACTTGACTTGATAATCTTCAATAATTGATCTAAACTGACATTCTGATTTTACATTTTTATGTTTACTTTGTCTTCTTAGGATCAATACTGCAGTTTAGATCAGTGTCCCCTAAAGGCTCATATGTGAAAGGTTTGGCTCTCATCTATGTGATCACTGGGAGGTGCTGAGTCCGTTAGGAAGAGGGGCCTTGTGAAAAAGTCATTGGGATGTCCCTTTGAAACAAATATTGAGACTCCAGCTACTCTCTTCCATTTTCATTGCTTCTTTGAGGTAAACAGTTTTGTTCTACCATGGGTTCTCTCCCAAGATATGCTGCCTTGCCACATTTCCAAAAACAATTAGATCAACTGCCCAGGAACTGAGTCCTCTGCCATCGTGAGCCAAATAAACCTTTCCTGTTTTTAGATTGATCATCTCAGGTATTTTATTACTATAATGAAAAACTGGCTAACACTTATTTTGGGTTTCATGTTGCTACTGACTTCCTGTTATAAATTCATATAGTAGAATTATCATGTAATTTAATTTAGCCTCACTTTTAAACTATTTCCATTTATGTACTATGATAAATAGCATTTGAAATAAACAAGTTATTTAAAAAGTCTTCATCATGAGACTAAATGATAAACACAATTTACTAATGAGCAAAGTGGTTAAAGAGCCTGTGATAAGAGAATGGAGGAAAGGGGACAAAGGAGGAAAGATTCACATAAATACACATGCACACCCACAGTCACTCACACACAAATAAATTGGATGAGAGGGAGAAAGGAAATGTTAGATACTCCTCCTTGGAAAATATTTAAATGCTAAAATTTAAATGATTTTGAATTCACACAAAGTAAAGGCAAATGCATCTGTAGGAATCTAGTCAAAAAAATTCCTTTTGAGGGGGAGGAATCAGGAAAGGCCAATGGTGTGTAGTGGTACTGAAGAAATTGCTTTTACAGATCCCATCGGCCAGCCTCCCCACACCTTTCAAGTGAGACATGTTTTGGCAATGAGATATGTACCTCAAATTATTTTAAGGTAAAAGTGGCACAACTGAAAATTAGAATTGTTCCAGAAAGGATACCTGATAAATTATTCAATAACTTCTAAAGGGTACTAGAGCAACCTATTCTCTTTTTTTTGGTACCAGAGATCGAGCTCACGACCTTGCACTTGCCAAGCATGTGCTGTGCTACTGAGCTACATCCCCAGCCCTTCAATAACCTATGCTTGATGTATTTAGATTACTATGAAAATTAGTAATTGCCTTCATGCCTAGGGAAAGATGAAAATTTAATAAGAATTAGGTAATAAACTCAAGGACACTCACACCATAGGTGACAATGAACCTTTAGAAAACATTAACTAATGTGACTCATCTGCCTATTTTATTTCTTGTATGTGTATCCATGTTATATGTATTTATATTCTGATAGCCTAGTGACATAAAGTGGTGGAAGTAGAAAAAGTAACTGTTGTATAACATTATAAGACAAATCATCTGTTCAAGTACATAAGGACTTTATAATATCTTAGAATATGAAATTAAACTCAAAAAGGTCTTGAAAACAAAGAATTAATGTGACATAATCACATCCTTAATAGAGTTTTATTTTCTTATATTGTTTTAATTCTCTTACTGAATTGAAACTTAATAGGTTTCTTTTCGAAACTTGATTATCATAATGCAATGGTAGTTTTCCAATAACAAAATTTCTTGCAAAATTAAGTAATCATGGCCAAAAGACAATTATTCATGTTTGTAGGCTACAATGTTTTATCATTAGCTCAAGTCATTTTAGTATTTTTCACTTTAAGATAATTAAAGTAGGATACATTTAAGAAATTGCAAGTGTAACAATTTATGGGGTTTCGTTGTGTTTTATTTTGCAGCCAGAATATGTTCTCTCACATGCAAGTATGCATTTTTTAAGAAAAAAAGAACACCAAAATGACTGTTTATTTGCAAATGCCACTTTTACATAGGAAAAAAAAAACACTTGATTCCTGGATATGTTTTATATCCTTCTTATAGAATAGTCCTTTTTCTTGAGTGCTGTTAGAAGTTGTGATTAAAAAAAAAATTTCAGTGAATGCTGCTACTGCATGCCATCCAAAGGAAGATAAATTCATAGAAACATTACAGTGTCCTAATCCACCATATCTGGCACTGGGTAATGACTGGATTTTCCCCAAAGTTAAAATAACTATGAATGGTAACCATTTTGAATCAGTTTAGGATACGGAGACAGCAACAAAAGTACAGCTAAGACACTCCCAAAAGAGATTTTTCAGAACTGCTTCAGAAACTGGCAATAATGATGGATAATTGTGCCTAAAGTAAGAGGAACTGTTTTGAGGGGGATTAATAGCAATGTGTCTTTTGTTTTGTTTTGCAGCACCAGGGATTGAACTCACAACCTCACGCTTGCCAGGCAGGTGCTTAGGCCACTAAGCTAAATCCCCAGCCCTTACCTTTTTGAGACAGGGTTTCACTATGCTGTTCAGGCTGGCCTTGATCTCACTTTGTAGCCCAGGCTGGTCTCAAACTTGCAATGATCCTCTTGTCTCAGCCTTCCAAGTGCTGGGATTACAGGCATGCACCACCACGTCCAGCTGCAATGTGTCTTTTATAGTAATAATTTTTAATTTAACCACTCATTTTTATCACACTGCATATTCATTTGTTGACTTTCTGATGGATTAAATTGTACCTCATTAGGCAGTTCCATGCACCAGACTCACTGGCAGAGGAAATGAACCCTTTCTCTTTCAATAACTGGTGCCATTCCATTCTAGGAACCATTTTTCTAACCAATAAACTTTTGCATGAATGGAAGTAATGTGTAGGTTCTGATCAGACATTTTAATTTAATTACATATTCTAAGTTTCCCCCCTCCTCCTTGGAAATCCATATAGCTTCTGAAATTTTCCCTCTTAACATTTCCTGGAAATGGCCCCAAATGTAGCATATGCATCATCTCTCAAGTTGATTTTATCATTGTCGCTTATATAACATTTTCCTTAATTTAGACATCTCAACAATAGATAGATGACAACCAGCCAATATAATAACAAATTTAGAGTGAAAAAGAGTAACATGTGGAAACTTGCCCTAGGAAGAACAGAAGAGTGTAATGCCTTGAATGTTAGAATATAAGAAGGTAGGGTGACCTGCTCACTTGAACTTGCCTCCACATCATGTTTCTATGGAACTTCTAGACTCCCATCCTGGATTAATTGTTTTCAAATCATGTACATTTCAAATCATTGTACATTTCAAATCATGTGCAATTGTTTTCAAATCATGTACATTTGAACAGTATGACAAATGATAAACAAAAATAAGCCCACTTAATTTGAGTAAGGATGAGTGATTTATGCAAAAATTATTAAAAGTGAATATTTAAATTTTATAAGCTGATACTTTCAGAATAAGAAATAGTGGCATAATATGTGCAGATGTTACATGAGATACTGATATCAAGCATATTAAATTGTGAAGCAATTTAAAATTTCTGTAAGGGTATTCAGGAGCTTTGCACTTAGCTGTTCATTGATACCTAAAATAAGGCAGTGAGACAGGTATCACCCATTTAGGTTTTTTCATATGAGAAAACTAAGACACAAATTATTTGCTCAAAAGCAGATACTGAGCAATAGAGTTGGAGTCTCATAAAAGCTGTTTGCCTCCAAAGACTTAGCGTGTAACCTGCATGGGGCACTTGTGACAGACAAGAAAATTGTCTTTATTGTTTAATCACATTCTTAATATGTCATTGCTATGGTAATTGTTGTAACACTTGTTGCAACATTGGTCTCCATGCTTGAAACCCTTGGATGACTCATTGTAGATGGAGTATCTCCTCCCTGCCCCCATGGTCAGAGTTGGTCATGAAATTCATTTTGGATAATAGTTCACAAGTGGGCATGATGCTCATTGCTTTTCAGCAAAAGTCTTAAATGTGTTTTTATGGTTTCATTTTGGCCTTCTTTTCCTGTCCTTTGCTATAATGATAGCATATTTGGGTAGTTCAGCCCTTTCAACCTGAATCCTAAGAAGACAGTACTGAATAAAACAATAACCTCAGCCTAAACCAGAACCACAGTAACAGAACTGCTGCCACTGGTTTATAATTTGAATGGAAAATAGTGAAGCCACAGGTATGCTGGGGTTAGTTGATACATGACATCATTTCGAGAAAGCTAATTGTACCAAAACAATGACAGTTTCCCATTGATTTCTGGTTATCTTTTTATAATAGAAAACCTAACATGTCACTGTTCCCTTCTAATACATGTAGAAAGCAAAACGTTTTTCTAGAAATATATTTTCATCCTCTGTAGACAGAACTCTGCTTTCTTAGCCTAGTTTAGTTGTCCTGATGCCAGGAAAGAGCTTCTATGTAAACGTATATCGCCTTTATGGTACTAAGTAAAAGAAATTCATTCATTTTGTTTAAGCATTGATCTCTCTGTGTAGGCAGTCTTTATAAATTATTCTGGGAGTATTGACTCATTATACAAGCAATGTCTTACTGCGCATGTGTTCATCAAAGTAATTTTCTCCATGATTGGGCAGGCCTGAGGTGGACACAGAATAATCAGTAGTTACTGAGTGGAAAGGAAAGGACAGAAATCTGATAGCAAAAGAAAAAAGTGGCACAGACTGAGGAATTAGGCTTCTGTGACTTCCTTTGTATTTTACTGAGATCACTTTATAACACAATGAGAAACAAAAAATGCTCAGTGTATATGCATTTTCATAAACACATGAATATATATAATTGCAATGGTGCAGAAAATGATACACAATATGTATCATATAAATAACTATATTCATCATACATTTACTATATAAAGTTTACATTTGCAACAGAGTTGGCACTGTTTAGTGTTTTTAGTATTTATCGTAGAGTACTTAAATTACCTACTTAAAATAGAAAATTACTGCTATAATTTTCTGGCCTAATGAGAAAACAGTAAGTGTAAATATAAAATACCAGTGATAGTTTTGAATGAATTTAAAAGTTGCAAAAGTTTAAGTCACACAGCTCAAGAGAAAATTTTGCAATAATTTTTAACAAAAAAGTCATATTACTTTGTCATTAGGAACATAGAAGTCTATACCACACATGTCTAAAGACAATAGAAGTCTATACCACACATGTAAGTATATATACATCTTGTAATCTGTGATGTAGTTTCATGATATGCCATTATCCATGACATTAAATTAATGTTGACAATTTAAATGTATTGTTGTTATATTTTTCCTTCTATGTAATTTCTCGGTAAGTTTTGTTTTATAGTTATATGTATAAAAATCCATACACAGTTTTATGTATATTCATTTTAAGTAATATGAAATGTGATAAGATAATAAAGTCAATGTATAACACTTAAAAAATATTTTGTAATGAAAGAAATGTTGCTATTAATCCCCTTCAAAATACTTCTCCACTCTTTGAAGACACTTATCTGACCTACCTTCATGTCCTTGATCAGTTAAGAATATTTACATTTGATGTTGATTTTGATTTTTATTAAGAGCCAAAAGTTGCAAGGTACCAGATCTGATGAATAAAGTGGATGAAGATCCATCAAGACACCAAGATAGCTATGAAAACATGCTCATAGTCTGCAGGCAGCCAGTGTGAGCAGAGAGAACCTGCCAGATCCACTTCTTCCTGCTGGCCACAGTCATCTGAAGGCTTGCTTCCTGTGGGCAGCTAGAGTGAGCAGGAACATGCAGCCAGGTAAGCCCCGTGTACCCACAGGCCACCACTAGAGACCCTTTTATCCTTCAGGCAGCCAGCACCTACCAGGAGAATCAGACAAAAACATACCCCTGTGTGGCTGCCACCATCTTGGGGGTCCTTGTGTAGACACGCAGGCAGAGAGAAGCAGCCCCACCACCATGCACCCCTGGCCATTGGGGCAGCCACAGTGTAGCTTCACAGGTCTGAAGAAGCCCACCCATGCCCTGTGACCTCCCTATAAACCTGGGATAGAGAAACCCAGGTGGTGTCCCATTCTCCTATAATCCAGAGGGGCAACCGACCTACGAAGTGCCGGGGACTACACAACCAACTTGTTGGGAGGAACCCAGTAGAATCTCAAGATGAAGGAGCAAAAGGCAATCTCAGACCTCCAGCCCACACAGAACAAGTCTGGGAGATATAGTCATGGAAGAAAATGGAAGTTACATAACTGAAATCTCCGAGAGGATAGCAACTGAAGTAAAGAAACAACTTCGTGAGACAGTAAAAGTAATCAGATCAGAAATAATGTCTCACGTAAAAGAAGAAATCACAATGAAATCATAATGAAAGAATTGCTAGGCTGGGGATCTAGCTCAGAGGTCTAAGCGCCTGCCCGGCAAGTGCAAGGTTGTAAGTTCAATCCCCGGTGCCACAAAAAAAAAAAAAAAAAAAAAAAAAGAATTGCTTAGCATATCTAAAGAAGATATAGATAAAAAAGAAGAGCAGAGGAAAATAATGGAAACATTGAATGAACAATATAGAAAGGAATTACAATACAGGAAAAAGATTTGAAGAGATATCCAGGAAATTAAAAAGTTGATCAAAGGCTGGCAAAACTACTTGAAAGAGACTGAGGATAGACTTTCAGACATTGAAGACAGGATTGCAGCTAGCGATCATGAAAAGAAAGATCTCTAAAAAATAACAAGAAACCAGGAAATAGCAATTTGATGGCTAAAAGATGATGCAAAGAGGCTGGGGATCTAGCTTAGCAGTCTAAGTGCCTGCCTGGCAAGCGCAAGGTCGTGAGTTCAATCCCCAGTGCCACAAAAAAAAAAAAATGATGCAAAGAAACATAATTTAAGAGTGATAAGTATCAGTGAGGAAGCAGGGGTCAACACAAATGAAATAAAAAGGCTATTTACAGAAGCAATAGCAGAAAACTTCCCAAACATGGGAAAAGGATCTGCCATACAGATAAGTGAGGCATATGGATTCCAACTAGCTATAACCACAGTAAATCTACATGCAGACATATAATAATCAAGATCCCAGAAATTCAACATAAGAACAGAATATTAAGAGCTGTTAGAGAAAACAACAGACTACCTATAAAGGAAAATAAATCAGAATCATGGCAGACTTCTTAACACAAACCATCAAGTCAAGAAGAGTTTGGAGTGAAGTGTTTTAAATCCTGAAAGAGAACAACTTCCAACCCAGACTAATGTACCATGCAAAACTATCTTTCAAAATTGATGGAATAGGATACTTCCATGATAAAGAACAACTGAAGGAGTTCATAACCACCAAACCAACCCTATGGAGAGTGCTGAAGGATATTCTAGAGAAAGATAAAGATGACCATGGTTCCAGGAATAGCAACAGAGGAGGACTGCCAAACAAGAACTAAAATTGAATGAACGAGAAAAGTGGAGGGCCAACAGTGGGAGGATAGCCTAGCAGAGAAGAATCAATGCATGCTGGTTTTAACCATTAATGTAGATGGCCTCAATTCACCAATAAAAAGAAACAGGGAGAGTGGATCAAGAAACAAGATCCATCAATATACTGTATACAAGAAACACATTTAACTCAAAAGGAAATTCATAGAGTGAAAATCGAAGGAGAGAAAACAGTTGTTCCATTTGACAAGAGACCAGAACAAAGAAAGGATAAACTTGTCCATCAGCCACAGAATGGGTAAGAAAGATATGGAATATTCATACAATGGAAAGCTATCCAGTTATAAAGTAAGATAATCTTGAGGCTCTTGTAAGTAAATGGATGCAACTGGAAATCATGTTCATGGATGAAATCATTTGAACTCATACAGGTGGATGCTAGCATAAAAAACAGAAGGCTTTAGTGGAATCCAAAAAGCTCAATAGATATTAAGAAAGTGATAGGGTAGCAAATGCCTAGGAGGGGAAGGTGGTAACCACTGTTAATTTCTTATTATCTTGTCTTCAACTCTTGTATCATTTTTGCAATTTTGTTAGATTTGGTTTTGTTCTGTCTTGTTTTGTTAGATTTTATTGTGTCTGATGGTATGGGCATCTATTTTAAAGATAATGGGATGTATTATGGTAACCATTGTTAGTTTTCTATTATCTCATTTTAAACTTCTATAATACTTTCATTCTTTTGTTTAATTTGTTTTATTCTGTTTTGTTTTGTTTGATTTTATTATGTGTGATGGTATGAATAGCTATTTTGAAGAAAATGAGACATTATGATAGCCATTGTTGATTTGCTGTCATCTTGTTTTGAAGTCCTATAATGCTTTTATTCTTTTGTGTTTTATTTGATTTTATTATGTGTGACAGCATGGATGTCTGTTTTGAAGAAAACGAGACATTATAGTAACCATTGTTCTTTTCCTGCTATCTGGTTTTGAAGTCCTGTAATGCTTTCATTGTTTTGTTTTGATAGATTTTAGTCTGTTTCCTATGTTTTGATTTCAATATGTGTGAAGGTATGGACAGTTATTTTGAAGAAAACAAGAGACATTATGGTAGCCACTGTCGATTTCCTATTGTCTTGTTTTGAAGTCCCATAATGCTTTCATTCTTTTGTTTTGAATGGTTTTATACAATTTTGTTTTGTTTGAATTTATTGTGTATGAAGGTATAGACAACTATTTTGAAGAAAATAAGAGACATTATGGTAGCCACTGTTGATTTCTTGTCTTGTTTTGAAGTGCTGTGTTGCTTGCGTTGTTCTGTTCTGATTTTCTTTGTTCTGTTTTGTATTGTTTTATTCTCTTTAAAATAAAAATATTTTAAATGTTGCTCATAAAGTGGCCTTTTAGGACTACTTCAGAAAATGACAATAATGAGGGGAAAGTGTATATGAAGCAAGGAGGAGAGTATTATAAGAGAGGCTAGTAGCAGTGTGTCTCAGTGTAATACATTTGTTTTTAATTTAAACATTCATAGTATTTTTGATCATGCTTCACACAGTAAATAAAAGTTCACTCAATGCTGGTGTTAGCAAGAATTGTACATTTTAAAATACAATCCCTACTTAATACAGAAAGTACTATCTTAAATATGTAAATTTACCTAATATTGGCGGCATAAATTTGTAAATAAACTGTGTCCCAAAAAATATAATTTATTATATTTTGTATCTTTATTTCTATATTCATATATATGTATATACATTCTGAAAAATAGAGTGAAATGTAGCGGTTATGAACTGATTTTGCTGTGTCATTTTTTGTCTTTTACTTATAAGAGATTAAAACTTTTCTTTATATCATATTTGATTGATTTTTAGAAGTTTGTTGTAGAATGATATTTGCTGTTTCTGTTAGCTGAATTAGCTTCCGTACTGTTTCTGCTACCTGAAATTGTGTCTGCAGGTTTAATTTATTTCTCACCTTTGTTATTATCATTTTTTCCTGGGTTTATGTTGACCTATATATACTAAAATTTGAATTTAAAATTTCTGGTTGCAGGAGATGAAAGTTCTCCTACAGAGATAATTAGGCAGCATGGATGTGGTTTTTCAACATGTGCTATAAACTTCAGTGAGGATTGTCCTCTGTAATTGCTTTTAGCACTTTCTGGTTTTGTCCTTGGCACCATGCTTTTAGTTAAGTGGCACCTGAAGCACATCATTCTCTTCCCACAGCAGAAGATCACTGGCCTTGGCCCTCTGTGGTCTACTGAGACTTAAGGAACACAAGAGCGATCAGCAATAACATTAACCTATAAATAACATGACAAAATCTCATCAAGCATTAGTTACATTTTCATGTAGTTATTATCACAATTTTGTGGAAAACAAAAAAAAATGCTCATTCACAGAAACTTAAAATTTCACTTTCTGTTCATTTGTGTGCTTCATCTAATATTTTTGCTGAACTTACTGATTATTTCTACAAATTTGTGAATAAAAGAAATAACAAAATAATATTTTTCCACATTATCTCTTTGATTAAGTCATTTTGTAGCAGGTTAAAGACTAATGTAAGAATTATTTCCAAATCATAAAAATGCATAGTAAGTGTGAAGACACAAAAGTTATTGCACCTAGGGAATTAAGAGTATAATTTTCTTAAAAGTGTGAATTTATTTAACTTTGTATACAAATGTAAAATATAACTAAAAAATGATACAAAAAGTGAGAAATGAGATTCCTTTTGTTTCATATTTATTGTTGGTAATTTTGAAGTCATTAACAAAATATAACTTATTTCTGGTAGAATTAAATTTGCATTTCATAGTAATTTCATTTTTCATGTAAATGCTGTAACTTTAGCTGGTATATTGGACATTTTGGATGATAACAGAAGCATTGTAAATGGTTCGATGTCATGCAAAGTAGTTTATATTTACTAAATAAAATGTAAAAATCCAAAGAGCTGGCTGCTTAAAAAAAACTACTGCTGATGACCATGGTAACTTATTTCAGAATTTAAAAGACTAAGGTGAGGAAAATAGACCAATTAGGATGTTATCATGTTGTTATCAGGTACTGATGTGGAAGGTTGTAAGATAAGTTCTAAAGCAGCTGCAAGGGCAGAGTAAGAGAAAGTTTTAGACTCCTACAGTCATCAGGTAGAAGCACTATATTAAGGTTTTCTAGGTTGCATAATATACAGAATGCACATGGCTAACCTAAGCAAAACGAAATTTATTGGAAGGCTATATGAGAGCTTCCAACTTCTATGGGAAGACTGGAAAACCAGCCTAGGAAAGTGATGAATGCAAAGTGATGCTGAAGTGCAAAAGGTTAAGTTTGAAAATACTTAGGGACACATTTTTAGTTTTTGTTCATACCACAGTACAGGTTGTAATGACAGAGTGTCCAGATATCTAGCTTTGGTTGCCAATCTACCTCTTGTCTAGGGAAGAGTAATATATAAATGAAACTTTCAGTGAACAAAAAACAATACCAGAAGAGGCAATTTCTCAAAGACAAGATTACTGAAAGACAGTGAAGATGATACTAAGTAACTAAATAATAATCATGATACTAACAACAAACAGTAGAAATTGTCTATTGCCATGGGTAATTTTATAAATACCCAAACAGCTTCTGAGGGGATAGGTCAGCAAGAGTAGAGGAACCATATCCTAAGGTCCAATTATATTTTTATTCAAGAGTCCTTTATGACCATTCCTTGCTATTTTGGCATCTTAATTATGATTACAGTTTCTAGTGGTGCTTTCCCCCTTAAAACACAGTAGTTCTCTGCCAGAAAAGTATCTTGTTTTCTGAAAGGCTTCAATCTCTAAAGATTTTGGTTCAGGGTAATGAAGTTAGGATAAATCATTTTATCAGTGGCAACTAAGAACTTTGGTAGGCCAAAGTTCAAGTGGAAGATTAGAGGATAATGCAAAAAGAGGATAAATCAAACATAGACATACGTGCTTTGATTTATCACTGCAGAGAAGTAGCCTTCACTTTTCTCACTTGTTTGCAGAAGACAAAGTTACAAATTAGTCTGAGAATATTTAGTCTTAATCTTGGCTTAGTCTGTTAGGTAGTCTTTATTTCAGGTTTTTTCTAATAACTAGATTTCTCATTTTGCTGTATTTTATGCCTGTGCTGAAAACATATAATTTTTTTAAAGAGAATACAACAAAACAAAACAAAACAAAACAAAGCAGAACAAAACAAAGCAAAAGAAAACAGAACAGGGTCAAACATTCAAAACAGAACACTGCAAGCTATACAGGTTTTCAAAACATACCAACAGGAGATTAACAATGGTTGCCCTAGTGTCTCTCGCCTTCTTCGAAATGGTTGTTCACACATTTACAGACAATAAACTCAAACAAAACAAAGTAATATAAAACCAGATAAAACAAAAGAGCATTACAGGCCTTCAAGTCAGACAACAGGAAACCAGCAATGGCTACCATAGTGTCTCATTTTTCAAAAGAGCTGTTCCTATCTTCTCACATATTGCCTTCAAATAGTAGGAAAGGGACTTAAACCAATCAAATCAAAGAATAAAATGACCATTGGATTTCAGAACCATTTCTCCATATTTATCAGGAACTTTGTATCTTATTGACTCTCAGTTTCTTACACTAGGAAGACAATGCAGTGTTTACACATGTGTGTTTGGTTTATTTCACTTATGAGTATGGTCTCAAGTCACATCCATTTCCCTATAAAAGGCTCAATGTGATCATTCTTTATAGCGGAATAGTACTCCATTGTATAAAAGTACCACATCTTCTTTATCCATTCCTCAATTGATGGGCATTAGGGTTGTTTACAAGATTTGGCTATTACAAATTGTGCTGTAATTTGGTGGTTTTCTTGATCCTGGCCATTCTTTCTGGAGTGAGATGAAATCTCACAGTTGTTTTAGTTTGCATTTCTCTAATGACCAATGATACTGAACATTTTTTCATGTATTTATTTGCCATTCATATTTCTTCAGCTGAGAAGTGTGTTTTCATCTCAGATGCCCATTTTTAGATTGGGTCTTTGAATTTTGAGGGCCTGATATTTTTTAATTCTTTATATGCTCTAGATAGAAGACCTTTGTCTGAAGGGCAGTTGACTAAAATTTTTTCCCAATTTGTGGGTTTTCTTTTCACTCTGTTGGAGATTTCTTTTGATATGCAAAAATTTTTTAACAAGACAAGATGCCAATTGTTGATTCTGGGAAGTGTTTCCCATGTAGTTTGACTTTTGTTCATGAATTCTCCACCTACCCCTATGTTTTCAAGATTTCTACCTACTTTGTTTTCCAGCCGACTTAGTGTTTCTGTTTTAATATTTAGATCTTTGATCCATTTTGACTTTAGTTTAGTGTATGGTGATAGGCTTGGGTCTAATTTTAGTTTATGGCATATGGAAAGCCAGTTTTTCCAACACCATTTATTAAACAGGCTATCTTTCATCCAGTGAACATGTTTGGCCCCTTTGTCAAAGATAAGGTGGCTGAGTGTGTTTGTACTTGGGGTTGTATCTTCTAATCTATTCCATTGATCCTCAAATCTGTTTTGATTCCAGTACCATGCTGATTTTATTACAGTAGCTTTGTAGTGTAATTTCAAGTTTGGGATTGTAATGCCTCCTGCCCTGCCCTTGCTGCCCAGAAGTGCCTTTGCTATTCTAGGTCTTTTGTGGTTCCAGATGAATCTTAAGAATGATTTCTCTAGATCTGTGAGGTATGCTATTGACATTTGGATGGGAATTGCATTAAATCTGTGTAATAATTTTGGGAGAATGGCCATTTTCACAATGTTTGCACTTCCTATCCATGAACACAGAGTGTCTTTCCATTTTCTGAGATCCTCTTCAATTTCTTTTTTCAGAGTACTGTAATTTTCATTGAATAGATCTTTTGCTTCCTTTGTTAGGTTGACTCCTAAGTATTTCATTTTTTTGGATGCTATTGTAAAGGGTGTGGTTTCTCTTATTTCTCTCTCAGCACGTTTGTTGTTTGTATACAGGAATGCAACTGATTTCTGAGTATTGACTTTGTATCCAGCTACATTACTGAATTTGGTTATGATATCCAGAAGTCTTTCTATGGAGTTTTGTGGGTCTTCTATGTAGAGTATCATGTCATCTGCAAATAGTGATAACTTAACTTCTTCCTTTCCTATTCTTATTCCTTTTATTTCTGTCTCTTGTCTAATTGCTC
>RJWT010033120.1:0-13975 GCA_004365215.1 Cuniculus paca
CTTCTCGATTCTAAAGCACCATGCAGCTTCTAAGACCAAGAGACAGTGTTCAAAATACAGAGGGATTCGGACATACCACCACTTCCAAAAGAATAAAATTAGGAAAATAAATGTACATCAGAATCAGCCTGGCCCTCAAAATGGAGGTTAATTATTAAAATGAAATGTAAAGGAGAAAGATAAGCAAGTTTCTTATTTAGCAACACTAATTCTAATTCATTTCTTGCTTTATTATGATAATAATTGGTAATATACAACACGATATGCCAGATAGCGCTGTAAGTTATAACATACGTGCATATGTGTGTATACATATGTATGTGTGTATATATATGTACTGTTATTATTGTGTTGAGAAAGCTGACAGAGAGAGGTTATGTACCTTTTCATGGCAAAAGAGCTTGCACGCATTGGTGACAGGCTCTGCATATGGTGGACCCAAATCTCTGTTTTCAAGCACTACAGTAAAAGGAGTTTCTTATGAAAATATATGCAGCATTCACAGAGATAAGAAT
Organism: Cuniculus paca; assembly: GCA_004365215.1. Lineage (NCBI taxonomy): Eukaryota > Metazoa > Chordata > Mammalia > Rodentia > Cuniculidae > Cuniculus > Cuniculus paca. The sequence continues at coordinate 516 of RJWT010033120.1, forward strand.
GCTATAAAGCTATGATATTTCCAGTATTCACAGTGCAGTTTTTTTTTTTGTTTTTTTTTTTTTGCTGCAATAATGGGATACACAGATTTTGGAGAACTATAAGGTTTCCTCCAATAAAAACAAAATTGTTGCATGATTTGTTACAAATTTGTTTCCCATTTGCCAGTTGAATTTGCTTGGTAGGAAAAAGCTACAAGATAGATGCTGCAAGGTAAACATAAAATGGATTGTTGGCAAATGGATCTGAAACCTACGGATTGCATACTGACTATAAATATTAACGTAACTGTTTAAATGACAAAGTCAAAAACTGTAACTAATAAGCTAGCTAAGGAGGTAAAATGAAATCAAAAAGAACTCAATTAACCAAAAGGAAAAAATAAAATAAAAAGAAAGGGAACAGCAGATACAAAGTGAATAGCAAGATGGCACAACTAGGGACAGTTGCATCCATAACTGTATGAAGTGTAAATGATCTAAACCTCCCAGTTAATATGCAGAGATTATTAGTTTGGAGGAAAGCACAATGTGATGCTGCCTTCAAGAAACACTTTAACTATAAATACACACACAGATTAAAGTGAAGCAGCAGGAGAAGTCATATTCGCTAACACTAATCTCAAAAAGGCATGGGTGGCTAATTAACACTACAACAGAATATTTAATGCAAAACAACTGAGCAATGATAATGAGAGCTATTTAATCATGATAAAGCATGAGTTTTTGAATAGGATATATTAATCTTCCACATGTGTGACCTGATGACAAAGCCTCAGAATATGTGGAACATTGATAGAATTACAAGAAAAATGAGAGGAAGATGATTACACTTAGGGCCCTGCACCCTGCTCTCTTTCCAACTGACAGAAAAGTGTGCTGAAAGCAGCAAGGAGGGAGAAGCCTCCTCAATTGACTGCAATTCACCAATGCCTAAGACAGAACTCACAAGGGGACTGAAACAACTTCAGATGAAAATTACAAAGTAACACATCAACACTGGGGAAAGCATCAAAAACAGTACTTAGGTGGAAATTTAGAGCACATAACATTTACAGCAGAAAAGAAGCCAGGTCTCTAGCACATCATGTGAGACTCCATCATCAAAAACTAGAAAACACCAGTATTTAAACCCCAAGACCATGAGTAAAGAGAAGAGCACGTCTTACTCCAGCATAAAGCACTTTAAACGAAATGTCCAGTATTTCACATGGTCTCAAAAGAATCCTCTTATCGTCCCAGGCTGTTATTTAGAGCCAGGTTGCCGCTCTGTGCCCTAACACTGCCTGGGCAGGGGACCCAGTCTAGGGGGGCACCAGAAAAGCAAGCTACCAAGCATAGCTCATCATTTTCAGGGCCAAAGTACTGAGAAAGTAGGAAGAAAATGTATCTATGAATCTGAATCTATCTGTCTAGCAGGCTGTCAAGTTACAGTGCACTGGTAGGGTCCTGGAAGGGTTTTCCACTCAGGGGCTGCAGCACAGAGCATAGTACAAAGCCTGAGACACCTTGACAGGGGCTTTGGTGACTCCCCCAGAAGTCTCCAGAGGGAATTACAGAGGATCAGATGATTCCACAACTCTACAAGGGGTGATCTGTACATGACAGCACACATTCACTTCAGTGATTCAAGTTACAGATTTATACTTGACCTGTGCCACCTCTAGTTCCCACAGGTTCCAAAGGAGGTGTCATTGTTCCAATGCATGCTGAAGAAGAATCCCAGGGAGGCTGAGTGATGTGGATTATATAATGTAGCCAAACCCTTATTGGTAGAAACTTATGCCATTTCATCTCACCACATGGTTGTCAGGTATGCTGTGCATGCCTGTTATCCCAGCACTCAAGAGGCTGAGGCAGGAGGATTGCTGAGAATTCAAAGTCAGCCTGAAGCACACAGTGAGACCTTGTCTCAAAAAACCAAACCAAACCAAGCCAGACCAAAAAAACCACAATATGATCAACTCTTTGCACTGACATAACTGAATTGGAAGTTATTTTTAAATGCAGATGAAGCAGTAGAAGAAAATACTTTGGGGATCATTTAGTGGAAAAGAGACAAGCTGAAGAATCAGGGGCCCAGGCTTCTGCCCTCCTTTGTCCATAATCGGCCCTGTCTGTGGGGCTGTTTCCCAGCTTCTCCTCTCATCTTCACAGGGGCAGCAAGACTGAAGCAGGGCAGAAGCACCAGTCTATGGCCTGGAATTGTGCATGACAGTTGCTACTGTGAAGGCCTGTGACTGTGGAGAGCTTCCTCAAAACCTCTCGGAAATGAAAAATATTCATGGCAAAGGGAAATTGAAGAAAGCATCTTTGAAAATAAACGCAACATTAAAAATGAAGTTTTTGTGATGATTTTCTTAGTAGGACCCTGTTTTAAAATAATCTGAAGGTAAACTTAGTCTCCTTGCTTATAATCCAAGCCCTAGGTACTTTGCCCACAGGAAAGCTGTACCTTGGTCTGCCCAAGGCTGGTGATCGTTCTCAGGGAGGACACAGCTGACAGGGAGAGGGGACTGCACTTTTTGGGGGTCTTCCACTGCCACTGAGGCAGCCCTGCCTGTCACTGGATGTTGAGTGATGGTAAGATCCCTCAGCCAAGACTAGGCCCTGCAGACACAGTTGGCAGGGAGGGATCAGCTACCAGTTCCCTCCCCTGAAATTGGATATTTAAAAATTCTCCATGCAATCTGAGAACAGTCCTGTTTTATATATCCACTATCAGGAGTTTTCACTTCCTATGTTACAACCACATGAGGTATGATCACAAAATATGGTGAAGGTTTGCATGTTTATATTTAAAGATGTATTACAGTAAAGGGTACATTGCCTTACTCTCCCTCAAAATATCCCCCTTTCACTTATCCCATCATTTTTGTTCTTTGTTAAAGCAGCTATGGAAGTCCTCTTCACAAGCTCTTTACTTCTACTGTCCTGGCTACCTTGATATCCTCAATCTATTTAAAAGACTTCCCTTTCAAAGTCCTTCTGATTATGAGAAGAGCTGGAAGTCACACAGTTCTAGACCCCATAAATAAGGTGGATGAGAACACAGTGTCATGGTTTTATTTGGCAGAAGGAGTCATTAGCATCTTCAGTCACATCTGCTGCTCAGGTAATGTGGCTGCATCCAGAAGGCAGGAATCCATGCTGATCTCTTTGGTCACTGGTCATGGCCCTCACAGAAGGAACAAGAACCTCTCCAGGACCTGAAAGGAAGGTGTACCCTTGAGATTTCTTGAGTTCCCTTGGAGGGAAAGGGGTTGGAATGTTTTGACTTCTGAGTGCCTGTCAAATAAACGTGTGAGTGAGTGGGACAGAAAGCATAGGCAATAGGCTGCTGTGTCTGTGCACTGAGACTAGAAAGCACTGGTTGCAGTGGCTGATTGGGACCTTGCCTGTGTTTCCATGGCAACTGGTATATGACGTAAAAGATGCCTGGCACCCTCCTAAGTTAAATCATGCTAAGTCCCAGTGAGAGGTGCACCAAGGTGGGCATCCGAATGAGGGACACGTACCCTTTGTCTGCTGTGCCATCATTCAAGGATATAGAACACACACCTAGACAGTCAGAGATGGGAATTAACTAGTCAAAACACACAGTATCTGACTACAGTAAAAAGGGCTTTTATGGAGTCAAAAATAAACAAAACTGCTCCCAGCATCTCAAAGAAAAAAAAAAAAAGGAAAAAGAGGCCCATTTTTCCGAGAATCCTGACTCGGCACCCTCATCAGCCACTGCAGTTGCTGCCAACACCTATAGCTTCATTCCCCATTCCCAACTTGCCTCCTTTATCCAGCTGAACTGGTTCCAGCTAGCCACTGCCTGCATTCAGTCATAGAAGTCCTCCCCAAAACCTTCTGCTTCATGGCTACGCCTGTCCTGGTCAGATGGCATCATCTAACTCTCATCTGAGATGACTGTCAGAAATTCCTTCTAAGTCTATTCAACACAGATATGTTCACATTTTGACTGAGAAAAAATTGGACTGTCAGCCCTGACAAATGAGTTGCCATGGCCTTTCCAAATGTTGCCTCGCTTAGAAATAACCCAGTTAAGAGCTTCTCAAAGACATCAAGGGGGGGGGGGGTGGAAAGCCCATCAACTACCATTATCCAAACACCTGATAAGAAAAAAACATCTTAGGTCAACAAGAAATCCAGTGTGATAGATGACCATATTCTCTGGCTATGAGTTATAAGAACCATGGACACTAAAGCAATAAATAAAAAGAGAAGAACTCTCAAAAGCTTCAACCTGGATCAGATGACAGCTCTTTCATTGGTCTGATGGGCTCAGACTAGGCCAGACCAGGCTCCTTTCTTCAGCTGGGCCACAGCAAGCCCATAGTACCATCACTGGGGCAACTGGGATCCCTGCCTCTTGCTCCTTCTGCCAGGCACAAACTTGCAACCTGAGAAGACTTCTCACCAGATGAATTAAGCTAGCCCCCAGACCCCTTCTGGGAAGAGACCTCCTCTTCAAGTTAGAAGCAACTGTCTCCTTTGCACAAAGCCCATCAGCCTCCCTCTCGTTTAACCCTCCACTTTCAACTTTGACTGTTCCCCAAGAAGATGACATCGGCATCAGCCTGAGGCAGATCACTGCAATCCCGAAGCTCTTAAATCTCCCAGAGGTGTAAACTGAAGACTCACTTCTGGGCCTGGTCATCAGCCATGCTGCCTCACCGCAACCCCTACTGCTGTCAATGTCACAGGAAGCACAAACAGGCATCCAGCCACACATCAGCCTGGTACACTGTTAATCACCTTGGGCCAGATCTCCGTGCTGTCAACAGTGCCACATGTTTCTAGGATCTGCTGGCTTCTATAAAATCCAGATCCTTGAGTTCACAAAACAAAGATACTTACTTAGATTGCCAGCCTCTGGGAGTGCCCAGTAACCTACCTGTGACTCTGTTGCTAAGGGCTGCCTCCTCACTTTGCCTCTGCGCTCTAAAGGTCACTGTCCTTCTGATCAAGAAGGCTGACAAGCTCATCTAAGACGGAGACCTAACTGTCCAGGTGCCACATGCTGTACTGGGATGAACTCTTCTAAAAAACAGACCCCTGACAGATGCTGAGTACACCCTGTTTACGGATGGAAGTAGCTCTGTTAGAAATGAAATTCAATGGGCTAGATATGCTGTGGTCACCTTGGACAAAACTGTTTTGGCCAAAACTCTCCTGCAGGGATGATCTGCACAGCAAACCACTTCCTGATGCTGTTTGGAAACCTGCCACCAAGGACACAAACTAATCTGGTCCAGAGGCCTAAACCCCATCTGGGGATCAGATTAACTGAAACATCAGCCCCAGCCACCAGACTTGCCCCCCACATATGTTCTGCTAGCTCAAGCTGCCTTGCTGGCACCCGTCCCCCTACGGCCAGCTCAAGCTTCAGTGTTTGTGTCACCAGCCCTGACCTCCCATTCCCTACCCATACTGAGAAGACAATGAAAGTTGGTAGGGTCCTGCCATAAAAATCATCTCTAGATATGGCCCACCCTTGACCATTGGCAGCAACAACACACCTGCATGTGTAGCACAGGGAACTAGAATGTTAGATGAAATAAAAACCATATACAGCATATAGGCCACAAAGCTCTGGAAAAGTTAAAACGAAAACAAAGCAGCTTGTAACACACACACATAACCCAGGTGCACATTAACTACCTCCACGAGTTTCAGAAATCCAGCCTGAGATCTGCTGAAAACTTTACCTGGATGGCTCCTCTGGGGCTCGCTCTGAAGAGAAAGCTGACCAGGCTGAAGCCTGAGGATATCATTCACAGGATCACTCCACGCCTACTCCCCTTGATTTCTGTGTCTTTTCAGGCTGCTCATCTCAGTCCTTGCTTTCCTACCCCTCTGCTAGTTATGGCTTTTGTGAATTGATCTGGATTCTGCTTACCCCAGTCCTTGCTTCCCCGGCCCCTGCTAACTGTGGTTTTGCCTCAAACTTTCTGTATGATTGCCCCACAGAGTAGCACAATCAACTAAACACTTGACTAAGATTGGATGAGGCACACTGGGCACACTCCCAGATCAGATCAACTCCCTCACTACCTTGCAGAATAACGTTACAGAACAGACAGGCCAAACTATGTCTCTTCCTGAAAACAATTTAGGAAAAAACTCTGCCATAAGACAATCTTGGGGAGCTTGGCTAGGGCCCATCCTAGGATCACTGAAAAATCTAATGTTAGTGCTTCTAGTTGGGCCTTGTCTCAAAAGATCACATGGAACATGCCCAGCAAAGATTTGCCAGGGAAAACAAAAGAGGGGAGAAATGGAACAGAAAATGCACCCCCTCCAGTCAATATATTTCAGTGTGTTAGTTGCCCAGGTGACAGTTCCTGTTCCAGTTTCAGTTGTTTGTCTCTTAGAAAGGGCTGGTCACTGTGATGCACATTGTGTAAACCAGTTCCCAACTGACAAGCCATTCTGCCTCTGTGCTTCCCATAAAACTTATCCCATAAAAGCCCTAGAGTACCAGAGATCATGGCCTGGTATTTTGGGAATGATGCCCATCAGTAACTGTTGGTGTAAATAAATCTGCCTCCAAATCTTGGCTGCCATTTTGGTGTTTCTGCTTGCCATTGCACTAATTGGTCAGAAAATAGTATTTCCCATCTTTATCTCAGGTGTTAATTCCTAAAATTTTAAGGAAATGCCCTGGTTCTCAAGAGGAAGTTCCAACACTCTAAGATTTTCCCATGGATATTGCAGGGATCTGTGTTCCTAGATTGAAAAGAAGTACTATAGCTCGGCTGTAAAGTGTTCCCCAAAGTCTCCTATGTTCAGAGGGGGGGGGGGTTTGGAAAGTGGACAGACCACAGGGTGAGTCCTCAGTGGATTAATCTTAGTGGAAGGTGCTAGGTCCTAGGAGATGGGGTTCCAGTGGACAAGCTGGGTCCCTGGAGTGTACCTTTGGGAGCCTATCCCCTTCCCATTCTTTGTTCTCTGTCTCTCTATGTCTGTCTGTCTGTCTCTCTCTCTCTGGTTCTGAAAATCTTGGATTGAACAGCTTTCCTCCACCATGATGTCTCTGTCTTGGAGCCAGCTGACTACAGACTCAACTCTCTGAAACTGTGAACTAAGATTCACTTCTCCTCCTGTACATTATGAGTGTCCTGTGTTTTGTCCAAGCAACAAGAAATTGGGCAATAAATGAACTCACTTGTTTGGGAAGAGAAAAATGGGCCGCAGATGCAGGAGAGGTAATGCGGCCCCACCTGAGGGGGTGAGAGACCCCACTCCACAGGAGGCAGGAAGAACGACCTTGCATTGTATTGAAGCCAATTACCTGAGTAACAGCAGCTTTATTGAAAGGGAGAACTAGAAAGTAAGGTGGAAAGACAAGGGGAAAACAGAAAAAAGAGCAGCAGTATGCCTGCTGGGATGCTGTGCAAACTTGGGCTCCTGGGGACAAGTCTGGGGGAAGGGGTCCTCTGACAGTCTCACACAGACTGGGTAAAACTCATCGAAGTTTCCAAGAGCCTAAAAAAAGAAAATAATGCCGAGCAAGTAAAGCCAGGGGAGACCATTCCTTTCAATGTGGGCATGATCCTGGAGGGCACATCCAATCCGGTAGAATAATTTAGTTAAATGAGACTACAAGGTTGAAAATGCTTTGGCAGAATTTACAGCTCACTACAAATATAAAGTGAATACACTGTTATTGTTATTCTGTATCTCCGTGACCTCGCACAAAATGCAATTTTGAATAAGCAGAGAAAAGCAGTTCAAGCAGCAATCTGTTATTGCAGGCAGGCAGCTCTCAATTTCCTGAGAAATCCCAAGCGCAAAGGGACTGTGGTGCCCACAGAGGTGCTTGAGTAAGAATGTCTGTTTCTGTGATGAACAAAATAAGCTTTTCCCCCAATCCTACTAAGGGCTATTTTATTTTTTAAAGATCTGCAGAAAAAGCATGAAGTGATCAAAGAAAGATAAACAGCTGCTGGGAATGGTGTGGCACAAAGGGGCACAGGTACAGGGAGGAGGAGGAGGATGTCACGCAACATTCCTGGGACCACGGGGATAGCTGGTAGCCTGCCACAGATGGGAGAAGATATGGTGACACTTTGGAGCACTTGGGACATGTGCAGAAACTACACCAGGGAGCTCCAAGTGCACTGTGTCTTCAGTGATCCAACAGTCTACTCTCTACTTACTCCATCCTCATTTCAGGGATCCTAAATATCTTGCAGTGGGGTCATTTGAGGCAACGTAGGATTCTTGATGACCTTTAACCTAGATGCTAGCCTAGTGGGGAAAAGCCTGCTGCTCAAGCACTATCCTCAAATCTAATTTACTAAAATTCAAACACATCAAACTGGAGGAAGTGGGGTGGAAAACACCAAAGTCTAGAACTTCTCTCCACATCTAGGAATCAGGATTTCAACCCCTAAGAGATCTGGAGGTCTCCATAGGGAAAGGTAATGAGTAAGGGTAACTTTGCTATCAGCACCGTGAATATGCTCTCACCACTGCATGATATAAGAGAAAATTAAAAGGATTCTGCAGCTGGAGTGCAAGCCTGGGCATCTGGCTCCATCTCACTGCCACGCTGTGATTCCAAAGCAAGAGGCCCATGCACTATGCTGAGGTATAGGACAACACCAGGCATGAGAAGAAGCACCAGGAGTGTCTAGAAGGCGAGAGACAGATCCAGACACCAAACATCCTGTCTTAAGAGGTAGAGAACTTTTCTGACTTTTGCTAGAGGATCGCTTTGGGACCAGTACAAAGGGCAAATTGAGAGGAGCAGAAGAAGGCAGAGATGAGTACAGCTGGCTCAGGGTGGGGCAGCCTGGTCTAGCTCATCCTCAGGGAAGACCTGAGCTACAGGTGCAGCTATGGAGGTCATCTCTATGTCCTTACAAAGTCTCATCAATTCTGGCATTCGCCAGTACTGAGACTACTGTGATTTTGCAGAGAGATGTGGACCATTAAGAATTTCAAATGCGTGGCCATAATAATTATCCAACAGACTGCTGATTGGTCTCACTACTGTCTTAGATGCTGTGTGAGTGGGATACGAGTGTTCTTGCTGGGTGCCGCTGGGTGCCACCCACCCCCACCGGCCCTCGGCTGCCTTCGAGGTACCCAGGTTGAAGCTCAGGTTCTGGCACATAAACAAACTCACAAAACTACCACCACAGTCCGGATGACGAACATCTCCCCGACCACTTCCCATCCCTGCCCCTTCTAGCGGTACAGAGGTGACTTTGTGTCAGGGGGGGTCACACGCAACAAAGAGGGAGAGAGCTAGCAAATGTAGGCACACTGCCCCGTGCAGTCTGAGGAAGCAAGCACTTCTTGAGTTCATTTGGCCCTGATGGTGTCTGGGGTTCTACATTAGAAGACTAAATCCATTCAAATTAAGGCCCTGATTATGAGAAAGGCATTGAATAACTTATATCACTCGATTAGACAAATTATGGATAAAGCCTGAAATCATTTGCTGTAAATATTCTAGAGGAGAATTTAGAGAAGAAAAAATGTTAGCTATTCAACCAACACTGCGCATTCTCTATTATCCTGCATTCAAATGCAGGTGGGCTGGTTAGGGAGGGTCTAAGATGTTCTTGCTTTTCAGGTGACAGCAGCAGCTGAACAGGCCTCTTCCTGGGTTCAGGGGGTGGTTCCACTGATTTGGGCTCAGATGGCCTTTTCAGAGTTCGGTGGAGGCTCAGTCCTCCATCTCCCTGGGGAGGACACTTCCCTGGGTCACACTGCTAGGTCTCTAGGCTGTCCTCCATTCTTTCTCTTTGCCTTCATTTGTTTCTCTCCTAGGGTAGAACGCCCCCTGCATGCATCAACAAGGTTTTGCAGAGCTCGGGGTTGTGCAGACAGCAGTGTTTAACCAACCCCCTGCTCTGGCAGCTGAGTGTGGTGAAGGAGGCGTTAGAGTTGGGGAGGGTCAAAAGCAGAGCACCCCCACGACCCTTACTTTCTCCTCGCTGGAGTCCTCTAGCAGAAGTGCTGGTCAGACCTACATGGGCGACCCATCTCACGCAAGGGAATGGCCATGTGGGTCATCTGCCCAGCTAGACTCACTTCCAAGGGAACTATGGGCTGGCATACAGGAAACGCCTCTGCCCTGAATGCCCGTTGGATCTTTTCCTATCATGCAATTAGTCTGTGCTCCATCAAATACAAATATCGAATATTTGGGAACCCAGCACTCTTCCTGTTCTACCATGGTTTCGAAGGTGAGTTTAGCTTGTTCCCCTCCCCAGCTCGAAAGCACGTATGTGGTAGGTGGAGTCTATCAGGGTCTCACGGGGCACTGGCTGAGTAAACGCTAACTCGGGCGTGCGCACAGAGCAAGGTAAACATTCAGCAGTTCTGGAAGGGCCATTCTTTGAGGTCTGAAGCCGATTCTACCTTCAGCTGGAGTAGTGGAGACAGACGGTGTCTCTTGTATTATCCACCGCAGCTGCTTGGAGAGACTGTAGAGAAGCACACCGTGAGCCAAAGGACGTACACTGAATGCTGGAATTTCCCCTCAAAATCAATAAAAGAGACGTCAAGTTTCCACCCAGACTGCTTTCCACAGCAGGCGACGCACGTGTAAATGCACAAGAGCATGTACCCCACACGTTCGCTCTGGAATTTTAACTGGACACTCTGTATGCAACGGCACGAGGGAGCATGGATGAGAGCCTTCCTCCCACCTGCTGGCTTAGTGTTGTGTCTAAGATGATGACAGGAACATGGCTTAGTACTTTAGAAAAGTTTCAAAAATAAATTTCTTATACACAGTATGTTCAACTATTTAAGATGATGCAATTTTATCATTCAATGGTTAAATCATTTTGGAAAGTATGAGTATTTGTCATAAATGAACACAAGTTAAATAATTTTCACTTCATCAGTTTTCTTTAGGGAAAACACCATTTTCATTCTCTGACAATTGGTTTAGAACAATTGTGGAAGTTTTGAAATTTAAAGGATCAAAAACAAATAACTTCCAATATAATTATCAATTTACAACGCTACTCATTAATAGATACTGTCTGTAATTTAATGTCACTAAGTATTCTTAAATCATATCAGATTCTTGAAGGGAAAATGTCAATAAATTATATGAAGCACTGATTATAAACATTTCACATAAGCAAAAGTCTGAATCAAGTCATATTTAATAGCCTGAAGAATTTTAATGGATATGAAATGTTAATGAAAAATAATAAAATAAAAACAATTTAATGTAATTATGGATGTGACCAAAATAATGATATGAAAAATTTAAAGTCATCATGCATTAATTGCAGATGTGCTGTTGTGGACAACTATGTTTCTTGGCTACGCAATGTCCTAATAAATGGAGAGCCTCAGGAAGCAAATAGTCAGTGGATGTTATTTGTACCTCAAATGACTAAAACTGAGGAAACTTAGCACTGATTTAAAACAGGTGATATGAGACCCACATATCACGCAGGTACTAGGACAGCTTGTACGAATACGTGAAATTTCCTTGAATGCACAGTAATCAATATTTAAGCCTTTAAATAACAACTATGTAAATACCTAGCATGCACACACTCTCACCTGGATGTCCCCTACAAAAAGGCCCTGCCACATGGCATCCTGGTCCACAGAGATTTCCTCCCGCAAGCGCTCAGCTTATTCTTGCATCTGTGTCTGGAGGTTGGTGAATTTCTCCTATGGTTGGGATCCAATGTCTTATGAAAAAGCCTCATCCTGCTAATGGCTTGGGTGCTGAGGAGTCTGGGGGAGGTGACTAGGATAGTGGGTTGGTACAGTGATGAGATCACACTGGATGACATGGTTGGGAGGTGACCAAAATGGCCAGCAGGAGGCCAGGTAAAGTCAGTGGGCCGGGGCTGTGTCTGGCCCTCAGCTCCACCTTCTCTGGCTGCATCCTGGCTGCTGGGAGGTGGCAGCTTCCCTCTGACTGTGCTCCACCATGACACTCATGCCTCACTGCAGGCCTAGAGGTGGTGGAGCCCGTTAACTGCTGTCAAATCCTCACACGCCAGGAGTCAAGTAAGTGTCCTGCATTACTAGGAGTGCTGAATATGTAATTCACTTTGAAGATTTCCAGTAAAACAGAGAACAAAGTTTGAGTTGCACGTTCACAGAGGTAGATCTGCACAGACTGGAACTTTTGTGGTGGGAGAAAATTGAGGCAGTGTAGGTACATTTTTGGTATCTTTTCATATTTGTATTAAAACACATCTGTTATGCTCATGTATTTTGTTGCAGTAATGAAAAGCTGATTAACACAATTGCTAACCATCATCACTATTATCTAAAAGGAAACTGTGGATGTTTTAGAATGAAAAAGACATAAAAGGGCTTAAGAAAAGAGAGACAAACAGAAAAGGATGAGGATGGACCAGAGCAGGTCCACCTGGGCCAAGAACTGTCCCAAGTGGACTGGGATGCACTGGCTTTCACTGTGATTCTGCAGCTGGCAAGCAGGGCAGGCGGCTGTGTGGCCGTCGGGTGGCCAGGGCACCTTGCCTCTGCGTGGAAGTTTAAGGAAATGGACTGTGGGTATCAGAGCCCTCCTGTCCGCTTAGCAACACTCCGGGAGCTGCTGTGAAGGGAGTGGGAGAGGGAGGATGATCACAGTGAGGAAGCGCTGACTCTTATCCTCGCTGAGATGGCCACATGGAAGGGAAACACATCTCTCTCCTAGCATGCTTTACATCTTTTAGAAAACACAATATAGAAACATTTCCTTGAAAATACAGAGACAAGAGATGGTGAGCTTCCAGGGAGTCAGGCAAGTGAGGCTGAAAATTGCTTCCCCAAAACCACAGTGATTAATTTATGATGTGTAAAACGGCAGCCACCGTGCGTTCCCCTGTGACCCTGTGGCCTCCTGAACATGAATGCGAGCACATTCAGCAGCTCTGCTTCTCTTTCTCAGTTTCCTCCCAAGATGGGAAAGTCCTGTTTTACTTCTGCGAGCCTCGTGAGAGCGGGGTGCTGCTGCTGAGTGTGGAGTTATTTGAAGTTAGACAGGCGTGCGCTGCCTGACCTCCAGATCTGCTCGCTTTGTGAAGGGAGGAATTGCACTGCCTTGGAAACTTGAAAACTCAAAGGAACCAAAGAGCAAAAGAGGTTTAAAAGACACCAGAGCCGTGCAGAACAGAGCCTCTCTCTTACAGCACTGTTACACTCTGTGAGGTTTCTCCTGCTCCCTGAGAATGTGGAAGCATCCCGAGTGACTGCAAAGAGGTTGGAATAAAAGAAAAAAAAATTTTTTTATTTTAAAGAGAATAGAACAAAACAAAACAAAACAAAACAAAACAGAATAGAGGCAAACACAATATAGCATTTCAGAATAGAACACTGTGACCAATACAGGTCTTCAAAACATAACAACAGGAGATTAACAATGGCTACCCTAGTGTCTCTTGCCTTCTTCAAAATGGTGGTTCATACATTCACAGACAATAAACTCAAACGAAACAAAA
>RJWT010033121.1:0-13976 GCA_004365215.1 Cuniculus paca
TCTTCTTGCAATTGCTGAATTGCTATTTCCTGATTCCTTGTTATTTTTAAAACATGTTTCCTTTCTTCCTCACTAGCTGCAATCATGTCTTCAAGGTCTGAAAGTCTATGTTCACATTCATTGAGGTGGCTTTGCCAGCTTTCAATGGCATTCTTGATTTCCTGGATATCTCTTTTAATCTGTTTCATGCATTCTAATTCTTTCTTGTATTTTTCATTCAAGGTTTCTATCCTTTTGCAGTGTTCCTCTATTCTTCCAACTATATCTTCTTTAGATTTGCTCAGCATCTCTTTCATTACATTCATCATCTCTTGTTTTACCTGGGAAGTCATTTCTAATCTTAGTTCCTTTAAAGTTTCATGGAGTTGTTTCTTTACTTCAGCTGCTATCATTCCAGAAGTTTCAGGTGTGTGGCTTATACTTTCTTCTATGTCCTTGTCTCTTTGGCATGTTTGGGAAGGACTGGAAGTGCAAGATTTCATTGTGCTCTTTCATTTTGTCATTTTTCTGTATTCCAATGAGGGAGGTGAATCCAACATGCACTGTTGAGGTGCCAAGGCTAGGTGAAACTCACAGTGCATGCCTTCAGCTCCAGCCAAGACTACCACTGTTGCTCTTCTGTTGCTGGGCAGTGTCTGGACAGAGCCCAGGCAAGACACCAGGGAAGGTCCAAATGTCCCTGGCTGATGGTGGGATGGGTGTAGGTCCCTACTTGTCTGCTTGCGAGGTCCAGAGCTGCATGGCTAGGTGGGATTTGCTGTGCATGGCTTCAACTCAAGCTGAGCCCAGAACAGCAGCTGCTGCACTGCTCTGGGGTGAATGGGTGGAGCCAAGGCAGGACCCCAGGGATGCTCTGAATGTTCCAGGCTGTTGGTCAGAGGAGTTCACGTCCTTACTGGTCTTGTGGCAAGTTCCCAAGCTGCATAACTGCTGGAATTCACTGTGCTTGCCTTCAACTCAAGCCAGGCCCAGAACAGCCTAAGTAAGCATCTTTGAAGTCACAGGTCATCATTTATCAGCAAACAAGTCAAATTCCAGTTATATCTGCAGCTCTCAAAGTTGGGGTTGCAGAAAGGACATTTTTGATGTAATTGAAGGCTTTTCTTGTTCTGAGTTCCAGTCAAAAAGTGTCAGAGCCTTTTGCAGGCAAAGCATCATTTAGGAGTTTTTTGTGTGTGTGAACTCAAGGACCCAGATTTTATAGAAGCCAGCACTTCCAAGGAAATTGTGGAGTTTCTTTCTTGTGATTGGGACCAGAATGGAGCAGATGACCTCTTTTATTTTTGGACTAAGGGCATGGTTTCCCTGATTTAAGTCAAATTCCAGATATCTGACTTTTTGTTTGCAGATTTATTCGTTTTCTTAGATATCTTGTAGCCAGTTTCTGTCAGATATTGCAGCAGATTTCTTGTGCCTTCCCAGCAGACACCTTGTGTATCAATGACTTGAAGATCATTAATGTATTAAAGAAAGATGCAGTGATATTATTTGCTGGTAAACTAGCAAAGTTAGTAGCTTGGGCTTCTCCAAAGAGAGTAAGAAAATTTTTGAACCTCTGAGAAGTTCTGTCCAGGTCAGTTGATTTTTGAGTCCAGAACTGGGGTACTTCCACTTGAAAGCAAAGAGAGGCAGGATGACAGAGGCTCAACAAAGAGAAAAAGAGGACATTATACAAGTCCAGGCAGATGTATCTAGGCTGTGGGTGGCAGAAGACCAAGGAGAGTATATAGGTGTAGGACTGCAGGATGGAGGACAACTGTAGTGGCATTGACAGCTTGAAGATCCTGAACTAGGCAATATTCCCCACTGGGTTTCTTTTCAGGCAGAGGAGGTATATTTCAGCAGTTGTGAAACCTCTGGATATGTGGTTGAATTTCTAGTTGAGTCTTTCATTTGGTACTGTTTAAGAGTGACTGGAGTGGCAGCTGGGAGAAGTTTGATAATCAAAGGGGTATGATTTTGGGCAAGTTCTGGGTGTGAGTCTTTGGTTCATACCTCTGGGAGGAGAGTTTTTAGAATTTCAGGATTGTGGTTATCTGTTTCAGGTCAACGTAGGTGTTACTCTTTCTCTCAGGCAACAGTGAGAGTTAGGATCAATTTTGAAGTTGCAAGGTGAAATGAGATGGGGGCTGATTGGCTTGGTGGGAAGGAAGTGTTCACTCCTAGCTTGAAGAGGATGCCTCTTCCCAGAAGCAGTATGGGGACTGGTTTATACAGTAATACATGTTTGATGATATGTCCTCTCAGGCTGCAAGTTTCTGTCTGGCAGAAGGGGTGATAGGTAAGAGTCCCAGTTGCCCCACTGATGATAACATTTTCTGACAGAGGTGCAATAAGTTGGTCCACAATACAGACATGGACTATGGACTCACAGTGACTCAGCTAAGGAAAAGGAACTAGGTCTGGCCTCATCTGAACCAATCAGACCAATGAAACTGCTGTCACCCAATCTAGGTCAAAACTTTTAAAACTCCTTATCTTTTAGTCTGAGTGGGCATTTATTTTTAATGTCAATAGCCCTTGCATCTTGCATATTGGCCTTTGGCCAGAAGACATGGTCATCTATCTGTCTGGATTTTCTTTTTTTTTAAATTTACCTGGCTTATTTTATTTTATTATTTTACTTTTTGGTACCAGGGATCAAACACATGACCTCATGCTTGCCAGGCAGGTGCTTACACTGCTGAGCTAAATCCCTGGCCACAGACTGGATTTTCTTGAAGATATCAGGTGTTTCTTGTGCAATGAAGGTTACACTTACCATCTGTAGACTTCTTGGGGCCTCAGGGTCAAAGGTATATAGACCCTATTGGCTTTATAGAGTCTCTCATGAAATCTGAAGGGCTTTTATCATGCTTCTGGGTAACAGTAGTAAGTTTTGACATATCGTTGGGCCTTTTGATATCCTCTTTGATGCCTTTGAGAAGTGATTGACAGGGTAATTTTATTTCTTTTGCTGGGGTATTGTAATTCTATGTGGGGAAACCTTTGGGAAAGCCATGTCAACCCATCCATTGGGACAGACAGCCCATGGGGGAACATTTCCCATTAATTAGTTATTTTTTCCCTCAGTTAAAAAGAGGTGATATTTCTATGTTGAAAAGAGTCATAAGGAATTTCTGACAGTAATCTCCTGTGGACATTAGATGACACCATCTGACCAGGATATGTCTGTAAGGGTAGCTGTGGTTGAACAAAGGCAATGACTGAATGGACTCTCCAGAGTTACACAGAAGGACTGGTGCCTACAACCAGTTCAATTGACTGGAAGTAGACAGTTGGAGGGGCATAGGTTCTGGGAGCTGGTGCAGTAGCCAATAACATCTGCTGAGGTGGAATTCTCAGGAAGAATAGGGCTCTTTTTCAGATGCAGGGAGTCTTGATTAGAAGTATAACCTTTCATTTTAGTTCTGTAATCACCAGAAAATCCCTTTTTAAAATTCTTGAGCCTGCAGTCAGTCACCGTGGGTTTGGATTAGCTAGATTTCATTCATGACTCCCTACTTGTGTGTGGCATACCCTTGAATGGTGGTGCAACAGACAGAGGTGGGTGTGTCCTTTGAGGAGGACCATTCAGATGCCCACCTGTCCATAGTGCATATAGGGTATTTCAGCACCACTAAGCTAAGGAAGGTGTGAGGCCACTGTTATATTATATGTGAATTGCCACAGAACTGCAGGTGAAGGCCTAATCAGATCCTGTGACCAGTGTTTCCTAGTCTTGGTGACAGATGCAGCAGTCTATGGCTTACAGTGTACATTCCACTCACTGACACACTCATCAAGAATTCAGAGGTTAAAACATTTCCTCCCCCAGGCCACAAAGAGACCTAAATAATGAAAGTTGTTTGGGCTCTCCTTCTGCTTGAACTGAGCAGGCACAGGCTGAAACTGGGTACCTCTGGGGCTCCCACCAAAATCAGGCAGGCAGGCAGACTGCATCCTCCATTCTTTTGGATCTGGCATGAGCCACAAGCTGTGGGCTTGGAACCCTCCTCCAGTCCTTAAAGGGGACTTCAAGAAATCTCCAAGGCACACCTTCCCATCAAGGGCTGGAAAGGTCCCTGCTTTATCCTTGAGGGTGTCTGCAGAGGATCAAAGAAGTCAGCATGGTTGGTTTTCTCAGCCAAAACACCAGGTGCAGTAATAAACAGAACTACTGAGATATCACCACAGGATGAATCACCGCAGGAAGAATACCATCCTTCCACAGGATTTGGAGGCAGATTTATTAATGTTGACAGACCTGACCAGGAATCATTCCCAAAGTGTCCAGCCTCAATGTCTAGTAGTCATGGATT
Source organism: Cuniculus paca (assembly GCA_004365215.1). Classification (NCBI taxonomy): domain Eukaryota; kingdom Metazoa; phylum Chordata; class Mammalia; order Rodentia; family Cuniculidae; genus Cuniculus; species Cuniculus paca. Next base: position 4,302 of record RJWT010033121.1, read on the forward strand.
GCATGGCATTTGCAAGCAGAAAGTATAGAAGCAGAGTATTTGGTGATTATTGACTGTTTACAACTTATCTCTTTACTATTGATTGGCCTAAGGGAAAATTATAACACATAGGCAAGCTCAAACTCTGAGAAAATTCAGAGTTATGGGAAAGAGTTCAACTTTTTTCCAGGTTCAGCAAATTTAATTGTATTCACAAAGAGTCACTTGATATATGCATGTGATCACTTTTAATTTTAAATGAAGGTCATATGCTATGATAATTAAGTTTCTATGCATTTTTTTAGAAACTCAATCAAAAAATGTCAGTTACATGATTTTATGGATAGATTGTACTCAGTTGTTGTTCTTCATTGTTGCTAAAATGAAAACATCATGTGGTTGTGAAAAATCACTCTCTTATGAAGAGTTGAATTTGAAGTAAAAATGTAAGGTATTTATTTTCTTGAGATGACTGACACAATTTTCTCTGACATCACTTTTTTATTGCTTCTTAGAGTCTATATCCCAAATAATATTCCCATCATCTTGATCAACACCAACCTTCTTCTTCTCATGGTTTACTCTTCCACAACTTTGCAGGTATCATACTTTTTATCAATTTTGGAGATCACAACTACACTGTATTTTGTTATTTTTCCCCACCTTGGATCTATCTCACCTTGGGGTTTTGCTCTATAAAACCCCAAGAAAAGACAGGGTCCTTGGCAATCCACTCAAGGCCCTTTCTGTCTCTCTCAGACAGAAGCTTTCTTTCTGTCAGTAGATATATTTTAATCAATCTCACTATATATGATTCTGGAATCACAGTACTAAGTTGATGAATTAACATTTAACTTCTTTTAATCATTTTTTCCTCACATATTTGCTGATCATGACATTAGTTTCTATATAGTAATAACGTATCTATAGGAAAGCAATGAATGTTTTGTTTGCTGTAGTTACATGATAAAATGAAGTGCATATAATTTAGCTCAAATATATGGGAAACATTTTTCCAAATTTAGTTGAAATTAAAAATTAGAAAAATTTTAAAACTTCATGTTTGTCCACATCATAGCATAGAGAGAAATTTAAATGTTAAAAGTAATTAACAAAAGCTGGGCGTGGTGGCTCACGCTTGTAATCCCAGCCCTCAGGAGGCTGAGACAGGCGGATCGTTGTGAGTTCGAGACCAGCCTGGGCTACAAAGTGAGCTCAAGGCCAGCCTGAATGGCATAGTGAAACCCTGTCTCAAAAACAGGGCTGGGGATCTAGCTCAGTGGTCTAAGTGCGTGCCCAGCAAGTGCAAGGTCATGAGTTCAATCAAGCTCCAGTTCAAGTCTAAATCTTTGTCAAGGTGTTCATTACTCAATTAGATACATTAACTCCTGAGACTTTATAATACTATGCCACCAGACTGGAAGCTTATTTTGAGCTTCTCAGTAAAAAACAATCATTAATTCTACTACAGATTCTTTCAAGTGAAATCTTAAGTTTCCAAAAAATAATTTATCGTGCCTGAAAATGACATGTCTACCAAAGCTTGTGATTCAGTTTCATTCTAGTGTATGATCAGGTTTAAATGTATTATGTTTTTCAGAATACCAGAGGGGTCTACTAACAGTAATGTGTTAATGGGGCATGAATTAGAATGGTGTATTGTAGTCTCTAAGTCCTCAATTGAATTACAGCTCCCTGCTTGCCATGGGTTGACCATCTTTTCTTTTCCATTACCTTTTGCCATCCTTTTTCTGCCCTGGAGCTGCACAAACATGAATTCATACTATCAGCAAAAATAAGCTTCTCCTCTTTTATGTTGCTTGTGGTGTGTGGCAAATTTTTTCCCCAGTGATGAGAAAGTGGCTAAGATAAACTTTTGTAAAGACTGTGGAGTCATTTATTTATCTTGAACTGATCATGTGACTTAGATTTATTTAGAACAGATTTGCAATTGTAGTCTGTAATTGTTTAGTGATGCTGGCAAGAAAAGTCATAAGTATCTGTGATCTAAGCTTGATGGGAGATTCTCAACAGAACTCAGATATTGCGAATGGTCTCAGAAGTGCAGGCCAGAAAGGTGAGACACAGGAAATTCAGTAGGTCACAGTACTCCATTGGAAATTGGAACTGAGTGTATGTGTTTTGACTTCTGGTAGAAAATTTCTCAACATTTTTTCCCATATCCTGAGATATTGTCAGTTATCAAGGTTAAGACAGAGTGTTTGACTAATTAATTTTTCCAAAAAAAATATAAAAGCTCCCAAGTCAGCATGAGTTGGTTAGTGCTGGCTGCACTTAGAAATTTTACAATGAAAAGACAGGAGAGAAAATTTCAGGTGAAAAGTTTGTAGTTTCCTCACAAAGGCTTTCAGTACCTGTGAAAGTGGGCAAAAAAGAGCACAATTCTGTGAAAAATTATTAAAAAGAAACCAAGTATTTTGAATCAGAGCAACAAGAATGATTCATGGAAGGCATCCCATGAACCAGCAAAATCACAGTCTTCACTACACAACAGTTCAAAATTGTAAAGATTTTGTTGGAAAAGAGACACACTGAGGCCACAACTCAAAAACGGACACCTACAGAATTGTATTCCCAGATTTCAAGGCAGAAGACTCAGTGATTCTGGCACCCAGAGTTCTTTGAAATCGTAATCCAAGACATTCAGTGAGAAGTGGTGGCAGATACTGGCATCATTCACAAGGAATTGAGTTTTCAGTCTAGGTTTGGCACATTTAGAAGTTAGTGAAGTTTCAAATATGCAGAATGCAAGACTTGTGGGGTCAGAGAGATTTCCACCCAGACATTAAAGGCATATATGGGGACCCTGTCTGTGTGCCCCTGCAAGAGCAGAGTGAGAAATCAGATGAATGAAGCAAACATTGTACTAGACATCCTAAGAATTTGATAAAGTCTGGAAAGTGAATAGCCTACTGTGGGAAACCACAGACAGAGAGTTGAGTCAACCAAAAGAGAGGCCATACGGGCTGCCATTGGCTAAATTATCAGGATGGGGATTCCCAACCACGTTGGAGCTCATATCTTTCCAGACCTTTGCCTGGCTACTGGGCATATAGAATTATATTTCACCCTCTGGATTTCAGTCTCACTTTTGTCTGATTTGTTTCTATCCTCTTATCTTCCTTTCAGGATGAAAGGATTTACTATATGCCATTGTATAATGGCAGAATATAAATTTCTTTTTTAAATTATTTAGTGGGTCACTGCTAAGTGCCTTGAGTCTCAGAAAGACTTTACATTTGGATTTTTAGCAGTGTCAGAACTGTTAATGCTTGGAATGCTTAAACATAGTTTAAATGTATTTTTTATAATGCTGTGAATATGAGCCTATTGGCATAAGGGTGAATTATTATTGATCAGAACTAATATATCTCCCAGAAATCTCGTATTTGGACATAGGGACTGATTTGAAGTAATGATACATTGCATGGCTGACTTGAAATGGTACTTTTTTAACTCTGGCTTTACAATTCACTTTTTGCTTGTTGTTGTGGGTTGAGGAAATGTTCCCATTCCATACCATTCTGCCATCCTGTTTCTACCTCAGAGTATATCTGCAAAGGTCTGAAGCTGTGATACAAAATAAACCTCTCTTCATTTACATTACATATTGATTTTTTCTCCAAATGATGATAAAATGAGTAAACAACATGATAAAAATTTGGAGATTCACAAAATCTACTCAGATGGCACTCAATGAAATACGAATTTTTCCTTTGGTATAAATTGCTTAATAATCTGTGAATGTAAAACACCAAAATAGAATTAGCAATTCTGCCATTAATACAGATTAATAACAGATTACATTAATACAGATTACAATAAAACAGATTACAGATTACATTAAAACACATTACATGAATACAGGTTAACACAGACAATAACAGATTAATAATCTGTTAATGTAAGGCACCAAAATAAAGCTAGCAATTCTGAAAAACTAATTAGGGTAGACAAAATGTTCAGGAATTCTTAAGATAAATATTGTTACCTTATATGTTTTATAGGGAATTTTCAATTTATCTTTTGTTAGTACATGTTTGCAGTGCATTATGATTACATTTCTTGTGGGGAGTTGGCACATGGACACAATGTATTTCAATTCTTTTTCATTTCCTTTCCCTCTATTTTCTGCCTGTCCCTGTATTCCCCTGGATCTCTTGGTATCCTTCCCCTTTGCAAAACATCTACCTTTGTATGTCCTATAATTTATCTACTATTTTAACCTTATTTACATTTTGGTTTCCATATCAAAGTAACCATGTTAAATCTAATCGTCTGTTGTGGTGCATCCATTTTTCTTGTGCTGCTTTGGTTATTTTATTGAAATCTGTAGATCTGATGAGGAAAAATTCACCTGCCATGAATTAACAATGAATTAATGAATCTGAAAATTTTATCTTAAGTCTTTACTAGAAAATTTAGCTGTGTAGTAGAAAGTACAAACTGTCATACAGAGGCTAGAGAACACATAAAATTAGACATACAAATTTAATTTAAAAAGCTAAAATAAATGAATAAAGTACACTAAATCTAAAGACTTTTAAAATCAGTATGAAAGATGTTATTTTTCCTCTTCTCAATTATTTACAATGCTCTGTTAATTTTATTTTCTATTTTTTGTTACATAATTTTTAACTAACTAATTTTGTGTCTACCTTTTTGATGTATATAACGATCACATCCATCATAGGGAATACAGTTTCTTAAAATTTTCTTTTTTTCTTTTGAACAGAAAAATTAAAACAAAATTTCAAAACAAGATAATTAGAGGGTAACAATGGTTATAATACATTGTGTATTACTATTTTTAAATTAGTTACTCAGAGTACAAGATATCTGCATTTGATTGCCCAAACAATATTAGCAGAAATATTTTTCAGTGAACAGAGAGAAATTAGTAGTAGTATACATATCTTAACTATCATATATATATATATATATATATATATATATATATACACATATATGTGTATATCATATGTATAATTTCTTTGAGCTTCTCACACTAGTGAGACAACATGATATTTACACATGTGAGTCTGATTTATTTTACCTGTGAGTGTGGTCTCTAGTTGCATTCATTTACCTAAAAATGTATCAAGTTTATCCTTCTGAATGGCTGGGTAATACTCCAGTGTATAAAAATATGACATCTTTTTTATCCATTGTATTTATTACGCATTGTGCAGCTATAAACATAGGTGCATATATATCACAGTAGTATGAATTTAATTCTTCTGGAAGGATACCCAGAATGGGAATAGCTGGGTCAAATGGAACCTCTAATCCTAGATTTTTGAGGAATCTCCACACTGACTTCCAGTGTGGTTTCATGAGTCTGCATCCCCACCAACAGTGGAGAAGTGTTCCTTTTCCCCCAGAACCCCTCCAGCATTTGTTATTGGCTGATTTCTTAATAATAATCATTCTTTCCAGGGTGAAGTGGAATCTCAGTCTTGTTTTAATTTGCATGTCTCTTTTTTTTCTGACTTGTTTTAAAGTCATGTATCCTTTTCTTTGTTTGTTGAGTTGGGTTTATTCTCTTTTATTTTATTTAATTTGCATCTCTTGAATGATCAGTGACGTTGAACATTTTTTCATATGTTTATTTGCTGTTTGTATTTCTTCATCTGAGAAGTATGTATTAATATCAGATGTCCATTTTTTGATTGGTTCTTTAAATTTGAGAGGTCTGATTTTTTTTTTGAGTTCTTTATATGTTGTCAATAGTAATCCTTTGTCTGAGGAACAGCTGGCAAACATTTTTTTTTCCCAAATCATGGGTTGTCTCTTCACTCTGTTGGTGGTTTCTCTTGCTATGCAAAAGCTTCTTTAATAAGATGAGATTCCAGTTGTAGATTCTTTGTGATAGTTTCTGTGTGATTTGGGTTTTATTCATAAAGTCTTTGCCTGCACCAGTGTCTTCAAGGATCCTATCTATTCTATCTTCCAGCAGATTTAGTGTTTCTGTTTTAATATTTAGATCTCTGATACATTCTGATTTAATTTAATACATGGTGAAAGATATGGGTCCAATTTTAATCTTCAACCTGTGAAGAGTCAGTTTTTTCAGCACCATTTATTAAAGAGGTTTTCTTCCAGTGAATGTGTTTGGCACCTTTTTCAAAGAAAAGGTGACTTAGTATGTCTGGAATTGTTTCTGTATCTTCTAACCTGCCCCAGTGATCTTCTAGTCCGTTTTTGTTGTTGTTGTTTGCTGTTTGTTTTTTGTTTTTTGGGTTTTTTTTTGCTAGTACCTTGCTGTTTTCATCACAGTACTTTATAGTATAATTTGAAGTCAAGGATTCTGATGCCCCCGTTTGCCTTTGTTGCTCTATTCTAGGTCTCCTCTGGTCCCAGATGAATTTTAGAATTGTGTTCTCTAGTTCTGTGAGATATGCTATTGGAATTTTGATCTAGTTACATTAAATCTGTGTAACAGCTTTGGAAGTATGATCATTTTCACTATATTTGTTCTTCTTACTCAAGAATAACTGATGTCTTTATATTTTCTGATATCATGTTCAATCTCCTTTTTCAGAGTACTGTAGTTTTCAATAGCCATGTCTTTCTTATCATCATTAGATTTATTCCTAGGTATTTCTCTTTTTTTTATGTTATTGTAAAAAGTGTTGTTTTCCTGGTTTCTCTCTCAGTGAGTTTCTTATTCATGTACAGGAAGGCTATTTGATTTTTGAATAGTGACTTTGTATCCAGATATGATACTGGATTTCCATATTAAATCTAGCAGGATTTTAGGGGAGTTTTTGTGTCTTCTATGTAGAGTATTATGAATCTATGAATAAATATAATTTAACTTCCTCCTTTCCTATCTTTGTTCCTTTTATTTCTTTATCTTGTCTAATTGCTCTGGCTAGTTTCCAGGACTGTGTTGAGTAAGATCAGAGACAGTGGACATCCCTGTCTGGCTCCTGATTTTAGAGAGAAAGGTTTCAGTTTTTGTCCAACCAATATGATATTGGTTGTTGGTTTGTCATAGATGGCTTCTATCAGATGGAGGTAAAGACCATCTATTCCAACTTTCTGTAGGGTTTTCCTATTTTTTTAATCGTGAATTGTTGCTGGACTTTGTCCAAAGCTTGTTCTGCATCTATTGAGATGATCATCTATTTTTTTTCTTGGCTATGTTAAAATGGTGTATTACATTTAGTGATTTACATAGGTTGAACTATCCCTGCATCCCTGGGATGAACCCACTTGGTCTCATTATGGGGAATTTGTACAGATACATGATATATCCTGATTCTTCTTTTTTCCCACCCCCTTCCCCTCCCTTCAATCCAACTTCCTCTATTTATATATAAAAGCTTCTGTTTCAACTTTATCCTTTTGTTGTTTGCTCTTCCTTACTTTCCCCTCCTTCCTACCTAGTTCCACTTCCTACTTGCATATTTTATTCCTTTTTCAAAATATCTATTATACATTTTGGTCTTTATTTACATTTTCCATTGCTCACAATGGAGAAAATCATGGTATATTTGAACATATGTGTCCAATTTATTTCACTTAAAAGTATGGTCTCAAGGTGCATTCATTTACCTAGAAATGTCTCATCTAACATTCTTTATGGCTGAGTAGTACCCATTGCATACAAACTGCATATCTTCTTCATTCATCAACTTATGGGTATTTGTGCTGTTTCCAAGATTTAACTATTACAAACTCTGCTACTATAAATCATGGTTGTACATATATTGCTGTGGTATGATGTTTTTCATTCTTTCAGGAAGAAAGAGGGGACTACCTGGGTCAAATGGAACCTGTTTTCCTCATTTTTTGAGCAATCTCTACATAGATTTCCAGAGTGGTTGCAACAGTCTACACTCCTACCAAGAGTGGACAAGTGTTCCTTTTTTACCACAACACTGCCAGCATTCATTATTAGTAGATTTCTTGATAGTAGCCATTTTTTTTGGAATGAGATGAATCTCAGTGTTATTTAAATTGTCTCTCTTTATGATGTATTATGTTGGACATTTCTTAATATATTTATTTGTCATTTGTACTTCTTCATCTAAAAATATTCCCTCAATATGGTGATTTTACCCTTGGGGAGAAAATTTTAAAAATAGATAGAGGAAAAAGAAAGGAATAGAAGAAGAGAAAGAGACTAGAAGCAAGAATGAATAACAAAGGAAGATCACACAAACTCAGAGAAACTGATGAAAAAGACAGGAGAGAAAGAAAAAAGAAGCATAAATAATACAACAAAACAATATCAGCAAAATACTACAAACAATGTTCATGTTTATAAAAAAGAAGAAACAAGCAGGAAAAAGAAAAAAAAAGCCAAGGTAGAAGAAAAATATGTCCACTTTAGGTAGACCAAGTGGAAAGACAGAGCCAAGATCCATGCTGATCGATGCAGAAATCCTGCAGCAGAATTACACCATGGTGATGATAATCCCAGCAAGCCAGTGGTTTCAGCTCCGAGAAGTTCAGACATCTTCAGTTCCTGGCTGCTATGCTGGTATGTGAGTTATTCAGACCACAACACTCTGGGTGCCTCCTGCCAGTTTGAACTCAGGTCCCTGACCTTGGTTTCTCTCTTGCTTGTGGCTCAGCTACACACTGGGAGCATCTAGATGGATCCAACTCACTGTATCCCAGGTTCAGTAGGCCCCTTTGAAAAATCACAATGGGTTAATTGCTCCCTCCTGGCGACGCCTGCACTGCACTGTATTCACTTAACCTCCATGACAGTCTGCAGCATCCACTTCTCTGTTCAACTCATATATTACATGTGTAGGCCTTTAGACTCACCAGTAGCCACTGTCCCTCTGGATATTTGAGCTACCCTTCCCACTCAACAAGCTCGGATTCAGGGAAAAATTGTTACTTATCCCCTACCTCTTCTGTGTTGAAGCCCCTCTCTTCACTCTGCCCATTGGCTCCCATTCTCACTTTCTGCATCTTTAGAAGACCCTTCTTTATTCTACTCACTGCAAATTCGCAATATTGCAGCTTCTGGCATCCAAGTCACAGAGAGGATGCGTTACTGCTGCTCTTCACCATTCCAGCATCTTCCCAGAAATTCCTGCCACTTTATTAGGATAAAACTGAAGCCACTCTCATAGGAGGACAAAAAAGATAAGTGTTTCTATGACGCTTCAGAAATCATATAAATGATTTAGGTACTCCTACAGATTCCACGGAAATGCTGCTAAGTGCTCCTGAGTCACTTGGAAGCCTGTAGTGTTGAATATATTCTAGCTCCATGTGGCATTTTGTTCTTTTTATCACAAAGTCAGGAGCTATAAATAGCCTTCAAAATTTAGAAAGCTAAACCTTAGGTAATTCTGTAACTACACACTAATATTCTTCATTTCTGCCTTTTGGCTACCAAAGTTTAAAATTTTTTAATCTATTTAATTAAGAATATGTTGGCTGACCACCTCATTTAGATTCTAAAAAGAAAAAGCAATCATTTAATGCTCTTTACTTTACAGGACTTGTATTCAAACATATAAAAAAGGTTTTTTGGGTGGTCCAAAGGTGGAATCTGTCAGAAGGTGCCTCCTCCAACAGTAGAGTATGAAGAAATGTGCAACTGTTTGAGTAAAAACCATTATTTAGAGAGTACACACCAACATCTTTTGCTGGAAAGTTTCCATTATAAAAATAATATTGAAAGAACCCAATGATTATTGC
>RJWT010033122.1:0-13971 GCA_004365215.1 Cuniculus paca
TATGTTGAAACCTAATCACCAATGTGATATTAGGAGGTGAGAGATAGGCGACTGGATCATGAGGATGAGTGCCCTTGCGGGATGAAGAGTCATACAAAAGAAGCCTAAAGAGTTTCTGTGCCCCTTTCACCACATGAGGGCAAAGCAAGAATACATAATCTATGAACCAAGACATCTTTCTTACACATTGTAACCTCTAGTATGCCTTGCTCATAAGACTTCTCAGCTTCCAAAAGCATGAAGGCCAACTTTCTGTTCTTTATAAGCCTCCCAGCCTCTGGTATTTTGTTATAGTAGCCTAAACTAAGATAATCTCTATATACTGAAAAAGCAACCCATGCATGGTGCACATGCCTGTAATTCCAGCACTCTGGGAGGATGAGGCAGGAGAATTGCAAGTGCTAGCCTAGCTTAACAACTTAGCCAGATTCTGTTTCAAAATTTAAAAAGGGCCAGGGATGCAGCTCAGTGTGAAGATCCTGTGTTTATTCCCTAGTACCACTAAAAAACAAACAAACAAAAAAATTGAAATCTTTAGTAGCATCATAATACTTTTTTAGGAAGCTGCCAGCAATCTCTGCCCCGTTCCACTGAGTGAGTCCTTAATCACTCTCCCTTGTCTCCCCTACATTGTGGTCAAAACCCAGAACTGAACTAAAATTCCAACCTGAGTTAAAATTCTAGTCCTGCCATCTTCTACTTTTAAGGCTTCAGTACTAACTTAATATACCTCATTTCCTTCATCTGTAGAATTTAGATTAAAAACTTTTCTGCTTTACAGAGTTAGTACAAGAATTAACACTTTCTGCCAGGCCTGGTGGCAGACACCTGCAATCCCAGCACTTGGGAAGCTGAGGCAGGAGGATTGTTGTGAGTTTGAGGCCAGCCTGAGCTACATAGTGAGATCAAAGCCAGCCTGAGCTGCATAGTGAAACCCTGTCTCTCCCACCCACCCCCAAAAAAGAATTAAATGAGTTAATATATATAAAGCACTCAGAACAGAACCTGACCTAAGCACCACTAGACAGTTACTACTATTATCAATATTCTCACAACCATAATCCTGACTTTTGTAATACTCATGCCTTTCCTTTTCTTACTTAGTTTTTACCTTTTATCAACTCAAAACTAGTTTCTCACTCTAAACAAGAGAATGCATGAGAGTATTATGCTGGATAAGCTGTGATGTGTGTCAAAATTCCTGTACCCCAACAATGATTCATAAAGCACTTGGTAATACAATGGGCTGTGATCTGGTTCTGCTGCCCTAGAGCAGGGCTGTAGACAAAGGCAAAAACAAACATCGCTCAACCAGTGGAGATTACTGACAGAACAAGAAGAAACCTTCAGATAAGTAACCAGTGTGCAGACTTCCACACACAATCCCCAGCAGTTAGTGGACACAAAAACTAAAAGCAAGTCACCAACCAGCCACCCCCATCCGTTAGCGGACACTGCCATTCTTCACCAGTATGGATGAGAAAACCATCTAGCAAACACCCTGCAGCTACTTAAACTACTATAAGGTATAAAAATGAAAGCCAAAGTGTCACACCTGGAATTCGCTCAAGCCCTTTAACCACATAAAACTGACACAGTGACTGTCTGACATTTAGAAAAAGACGAGCTGGCACAGTGGAGCAGGCATGATATGTTAAAGGCCATTCAATACCTAATATTAATCAGGGAGGGGTCATATTGCCCCACAGCAGTCTCTCTAGTTTGCCATCTAAATAAAACTATACCAGGAAAGGCTACATACTTTTTAAAAGATGCCTAATGTAAATGTTTATCCAAAAGTACATAGTTTGCCCAAAGGCATTATTTTGCCATCTTTAGTCAAAAGAAAAAAGAAACCATGCTTGGAATATTATGGCCATTTAGTGTGGCCTGAGCATGGCCCGGAAGGGAGAGGTCTGGGCCAGGAACTCAGGGACAGTTCATAATCTATGTGCAGTTTCCAAAAAGGAAACTCAGATTCCATCTGCATGTATTACTTCTTCTCCCCCTCACATTTAATCCAAGGTTCTCACTCCATCCCAAGCCCTCCATTTCAGGAGAGCAACCTGGGAGAGCAGCCTCACTCGCTCTGACCTGAGCTCATGGCCAGGTAATTTTCTCAAGATTTGTTTATGACAGCAAGCCTAGGAACTCACTTCATTTCCCCACTCCTGGCTTTGCCCACCAGGAAGCAATGGCCACCCTCTGACCACAGAACAACTTTATCACTGTCACCAGTTCCAAGTCCTCAGCTGGGCAGGGTGCCTAAGGCAAGGTGGGCACTCCCGGAACATGCTGGAAGGGAAAGGACCAGCTCCTCTGCCAAGGAGCCTTCCAGGATTTACAGCTTCTGGCACTAAAAAGCAGTATATGGGGCAGGACTTGTGAGGCTCTGCATGGACTCCTTGATACAAACAAACAAATAAATAAATGCAGCATTCTCCCTCACCCCACACCACCAGAACTCCAGAGGGTCTACTGCCTCCTACTTGATGCTCCCTGCAAACACGTGCAGTGAATACCAGTCTGCGGATCGGTAGCATGAGTGTCATTCTAGCTACACCCTGAACAGGAGGAACAGACTGTGGCCTTAATAAGTTCATTCCTTTGTTTCTTTCATCTGCAAAATGAGACTACAAATACTAACTGCTTAATAGGTAAAATCTGTATGCAGGAGATAGCACAAAAACAAACACTCAAATATCTGCCCCCTCTCTCTTGTATAGTATGAATACAAGACAAGTAACTTGGATTTTAAGTTCCCAGGTCAACAGAGACACTGTTAGGCAAATGGATCACCTTGCTTTTGAATTTAGAGGGATGCTTTTCTGCTCCACTTTCCTTCCCTTCCCCTGAGACTTCAGGGCTTACCTGACAATGAGGGAGTAAGATCCCAAAGTCAGGGGTCCCCTGCACACAATGGGACATGGAGCAAGGCTGAAGGGGGCTTTGCTAGAAGGGATTCTGGAAGCGCACACTGAATGCTGATGAAACCAAGCCTCTGCCATTCCTCAGGGTTATCTTCCAATATGAGATGCTTAAAAAATGTCTTGCCCAGGCAAGGTGGCACATGCCTGTAATCCCAGCTACTAGGAAGGCTGAAACAGGAGACTCACAAGTTTGAGCCAACTTTGAGGGGAACCAGGAAAGTTGGAAAAATTTTGTCTCAAAATTTAAAGTGGGCAGGCTGGAAATGAAATTCAATGGAAGAGACTTTGCCTAGCATGAGAAAGGCCCTGGGTTCAATCTCCAGGACTATTAAAAAAAAAATGGTCTACCATTTTGAGCACGGGAATTCTTTGAGAATAGATACAGGGAAAATACAGTGTTACCTCTAGGATAAGTGATTATTCTATCCAACTTTGGAGACTGTAACTCTTGGATACATTTTATATAAATTAACATTTCTATGGTCACAAACCCAGACGAATAGGCTTGGAAACCCGAGGCAACTTCATTCTGTGAATAACGATGAAGTTTTGATGGGATGTGGTTCAATTTCTGGAAAGGCAAGCACTAAGAGAGGTTCATCATGGAAAATGGACCTGAGGAGGAGGAGAGGGGAAGGTGGAGAAAGAGAACAAAGAACCACCCCCCAAGCCACGCAGAAACTCGGGCTCTTAACCCAGAACCTTTCCGCCCCTCGCCACAGCTGTCGTCTCCTGCAGTTGGCACAAAGCTCTGCCAGTCTGGGACCAGGTTCCAATGAGGACGGCATTGTTTTATTGGCTACTTAGGCAGTGCACACACCATTAATGGAGTTTTTATCTCTCCATTTTCCTGTCAGTACAGAACCAGCCAGTCTGACTCTGTTATTATCATTAAGAAAGCTTTTTCTTCCCCCTCCCCACACACGCTCTTTAATCCAAACAACATCTGGGAACTCCAGCCTCTATCATGTAAAGGGAAACAAATTTAGAGAGAAAGGGAGGGAAAGTACAGTTCAAACCATGAACAACTCGAATTCCAACCAGTACACTCTCTTGACCGGCACCAGGCCTCTGAAACACTGGGGCTTCGAAACAGCAAGGTACTTGGCACTGTGTTGGTTTAGAGACCTACAGTGCACCCTGGCCTTTTGGACAGGTATCCTTTCTCAGAAAAAGGAAAAGAAAATTTTCTGTACTGCTTTTGCTAGATGGGAAGTCCAATGGTGAAATAATAGTCAGGGATAATATTTAGATGGAAAATCATTTTAAAAGACTTTTTTCATAAAAAGCCTTTATGAGACATTTTTAGTGAGCGCATCACTAGTGTATACTAATACACTAGTATCATAATAGGAAAGACCTGGCACCATTCAACCCAAAGAATGCGCCCTCCTGTAACAGACAGCTGTCTCCTCTGTAGCCAAAGTGTGCTTTTTGCTTAGATCATGCTCCATGAGTCATGGAATCAATACACAAAAGTGCACAGAGCCAGCCGCACTGTAGATTCACATTGAAGAACACTTTGAAGGCACACAGTCCTCTGCCCTGCGCTCACCCAGCCGAGTCTAGAGAATATACACACCCTGTCTCTACTCCATGCATGCACAAGGTCCCAGGGACCCCAGAGTTATTCCTTTCAGCACTCATCCCCTAGAAGCAGAACTAAGTTACAGACCTCCAACATGCAGGTGCCTGCAATCCATCCTGCCCAGCATCCCCACTCCTGAGTTTCCCACAATGCACCAAGAGCAACCGTAGGTAGCTTAGAAGGGAAGTACTTCCTCAGAGAAGACACAATCAGAAAGGAGCATTTGAGTATCATCAAAGGTTAATAGTTTACTTTTAATTTTTTAAATTTTTCTGTCAGCAAAAAGAAGGAAAGTCACCAAGTGTCTGAGCCACAGGCTCCTGCTCCCAGGAAGCTTCGCCTCAGAGCCCCTCGCAGTCTGTTGTTAATGACAGTCTCGGTAACCTGATCCTCTCGCAGTGGGAGACTTCAGGAAGCACTGGCCTCTCTCAGGTCTTGCCTTTCTATTGTCCCACCCTGCAGGGCCAGCTGTTTCTGACAGCCAAATTGCTGCATGCTAAGCAATGGATGCTGTCAGAGAAGGAATTTTCATTTCTATAATGCATAGGCCTCCATGGACAAATTATACAGCTTATGGTGCTGGCTGCAGGATGCTGCTCCAGGCTTGAAGTACTGCCAAAGCGCAGCCTGCTCTCGCTCTCTCCAGCCCCAAGCTGACAAGACAGTCACCCAAAATGAATCTGAATGACCAGAGAGAAATGGAACACGTGCTTTCAGAGACAATCAAAACATATGTCGAGAACAGCCATCCAGTTCCAGTCTTCGCTGTAATGGCACACAGTGAAAACTAATTGAGCTAACGTCACACTCTGAAGCTACCTAGTGTGGCATCCATTAAGACCAACTGTAACCGATACCCCGCTGTGAGCCTCCCAGGGGCATCAGCAAAATTCCCAGCTCTTTGCTTCTGGGGAAAGCTAGATTTACCCAGAAAACCAACCAAGAACTTATCACTCTTAGAAAACCAAGCAAAATTTAAGTTGTCCAAGAACAGTGCTTTTTCACGATAATGAAAGGCCCCAATGTGTGCTTTATGGAATCATTGTGAAGAAACTATTTCCCAGCTTCCTACACATACACACACACTCACACTTTTCAGTAGCTCCAGAATAGGATCTGAAATCTGGCACTTGCTATTCTGAGTTGATTCTGGGGTGGAATGGCTAGTCTAGTCTAGGCTAGTCTAGTCACAGTGACCTCTGAGACTTTAGAGAAACTACTAATGATTTTTCTCATTATATTTGATTGTGAGGAATTATGCCACAGCAATTTTGTTACCAGGAAATGGAAGCCTGCCTGAGGACAGATCTGGCAAAGGAAGAAGAATTAGGGGGTTAATAACCGGGTCCCAGGTACAGTGCTTGAACTCTGTCTGGATCAACAAAGATTTGAAACCTACTCTTAATCCTGAACTCCCCAGGGAGGCAGCCGTGAGGAAGGCATACATTAGTTCATGTTCAGGTTTCTGTCATTTGCAAAGGCAAACTAAACAGATAAAACCTAACTCTATTCTTCTCTATTGTATTAACCCTATACATGGTATACCTTCACTTATAAACAACAACAACAAATGGTTTGCACTTTTTGTTATTTCCTATGAGGACTTTTCTCTCTTTTTTCTGCCAGTCATTATACACCTTATAGTGAGCTAAAATGTGGAAAACACCACCTGACTCTGGCCCCTTCTGTAAGGCAGACCGAGATGTCTCACCTAAATTCAAGGAGAGAAGAGAAAGCTAAATTCATGAGATGCCTTCTCCGTCAGTGCTGTAAATCTTAATCTGGCCTGGTATGTGTGGCACAGAGTCATGGATTCTTACTAGTGACTTGATCATCCACTCCTGTCTACGAAGCTAGCTCAGGGAAGGGCCAGGAAACTAACACAGCCAGCAGCAAAGCCCCTTAGGGAAAGGGACACCTGCTTTTTCCTAGGTTTTGAGCCCAGGTGAAGCACAAGCACCTGCAGGCTGTGAGGCACCAAAGCCATCACACGCCTTGTCGTACAGCCGTCCACTTGATCATTAACTATTGTCTGGCCAACGAGGGCAGGGTCCAGTTCAAGAACACAGGGAACTTTAAGGCAGGAGGCAGATCCAGAACCAGGGTGGGCTCAAAGCCACTCACTACAGACTATAAATATCCTCCTGGCTGCAGGCCCAGCAGCAACCACAATTCCTGTTCCCCTGTTGGTAACAGAACTGCAGGCCTGCCCCTCCCCCCACACACAAGAAATTCAGCACAACCAACCAGGCACGGCAAAAATTAGGAAATGTGAGGATAAGCTCCCTCAGAGCCCTGGGAGCCCTATTTCTCACCCTGCGCCTGCCCATCCTTGCCTTCCAACCCCCAAAGATCGAGAAGAGGAAGCATTAGAGTTGAAATGACATCAAGAAGATTTCAAATTGTGCTGAGAAAAAGCACTATGAAACACACAGGCTCGCAACTGCCATAAGAAGAGACAGAGAGCAAAGGAATAAGAAAACCAACTCATTCTCATCCCCTTTCCTTCAAGACAGTCACAGAAATTTCAAATCTTAATATCTATTCTCTTGTTTGAAGTTATAAGGAGATGAGATGGGGAGAGTAGGGTGGAAGGAACCTGCCCTGATCCCTAACTTGTTGGGAGCAAAAAGCAGCACAAGAAAGTCACCAAGACTGCCTAGACAGGGCATTATGAAACTAAATGGCCATACTGACCAACCTGCTTCTTGGGCACAATAAAACATAACCAAAACTCTCAGGATCAAATTAGGTGTAACAGTTAAGGATTCAACCAATTGCCAAAACTAGAAGTCACTCTGCTCCAGGGGGAGTTGTTTTTTAAGGGAACTATCCCTTGTTACAGTCACTAAATACAAAACAAAAACAAATGATCAAACCCAGAACCTTGGACAGTCAGTACTGGAGAATGAATACCTTCTGCACTAGCTCAGCACCATGTCTGCCACGAGGCCGGCATACAGTAGGTGCTCCCCAACGTGGACAGACTTCTCTTCCAACCAACTTCCTGATCTTCAGCAAAGGCCAAGCTGAACTGCATCTAGTACAGAGAGTGTTTTGAAACCCATCAAGTTCAATGCCTTTCCTATCCATATTCATTCACACCCTCAACCAGAATCTACTGAGCATTTATGGCAGGCAGCTTCAGGCACTGAAAGTGTAGCGGCAAATATGACAAAGTTCCCACTCTCTTTATGTTTACCAGGCTCCCAACTCATATGGAAGATCTTTCGTATATGAATTGCTAAAAACATCACTCTGAGAAGATTCTTTGCAAGTAGGCACATATGCCCCTATGGAAAGACTGCTTCAACTCTTGAACTCACGAACACAGGCAAAGTCCTCAACACCCAATCACAAGCACCCATATTCAAGGTCGAATGATAATCTGTTTCTGTCCCTATTCTTCCTGCACACACCCAAAAAAACCACAAAAATGATGTGCTATATGGAGTGTTTTAAGAAAGGTCATTCTAAAACATTACTTCTGAGCAAGGCTTTTTCTTTTCTTTTCTTTTCTTTTTTTTTTTTCTGTTTTGCCTGAAAACTGGAGAGGCAGTATATGAATTCAAGGTTTTCTAGTACAAAGGACAACATATTCAATCACATCTCTATTATAGCAGCCATGATACAGAATATGCTGCTCAGATTTTAACAGTCACACAGTTATTCCTAAAGATAGAAATTTAATGCTAATTAAACTGTAGTCTAAATTCCTTCCTCCTATTGAATTTCGCAGTAGAAACCTTGAACTAAAGGAAAGCAAAGTAGAGATAGTGTGGTAAAATGCTTCAGAGCAATAAGAAAGCCAATTCATGCTGCTATCCACATCATTTTTCTATCTTTCTACAAACTAACCAAATAAACACCACATCACCAGACCAGCATGACTGATGCATTCAGTATGGTATTACCCAACAAGGTAAAGTTACAATAAGTGATTTAGAAACATTCCTGAATTATCATTCTTACCTTAGTTTTCCCTGAAAAATAAATAGTAATAGCAGCAATAATACTTCGAATACTGCCAGGCCCTGATACGCTAGTGACTCAAGCTTTACCATGTTTAATCCCCCAACGCACATGAAACAACAGGAATTATCTCCATCTGACAGATGATAAAACCAAAGCTCAGACAGCAGGTAACTTCCCTAACACCACAAAGCTACAAAGTGATAGAATGGAATTCATCTCCACACTTGCCTGACACTATAAGCCAGTGATGGTGAAACTTTTAAAGCTTTCTTCATTTGTTTTTTTGTTTATTTGCTCATTTTTTGAGACAGGGTCTTGCTATGTAGTTTAAGCTGTCTTTGAATTCACTATGTAGTTTAGGCTGGCCTTAAACTTGTGGGGATCCTCCTGCCTCAGCCTCCCGAGTGCTGAGATTACAGGGATGCACCACCATGTCCAGCTCAAGAACTTTCAATGATAACAAATATCTGGCTGTGGCAGGCATACCACAGGTTCCCCACCACTGCCACAAGCCATGCTTACTCGCTGCAGTACAGTCTCTGCATCTTTTTCAAGCCATAGCCTTGGAATAGATTAACATACAACTTACAGGCCAACCCTGATATAGAATGGGATACACTGCAGGAAGTGATGTCCTGTAAGTAATGAATACACAGTAGGAACTCGAGCAATTATACTAAGATTCATGAATATAGTAAAATTCCTAATGGAGTAACCACTGAAAACCAGCCTGAAACTACCAGAGACTGAAAAGTCCATCACCTTGCAACGGTTAGCTCAAACATCATCACTGCACCATTTAAACTTTAACAAGTTTAGACTGCCAGCATCCATTCAAAGTAAGACTAGGCTAAAGAAAAAGGAAAGAAAGAAGACACTAGCATATAACCTCAAAATTAAACCAAATAAAGAGAATCATCGGGAAAACAGCCAAAGACCTGTGCTCACTGGTAAACTTGAAAGAGCAGCTGTGCTTACAGGGCAGGTAATGGCGAGCCTGCTAAGCAGATGACACTGAAAAACCACTTCCCCGGGTTTCCAAGGCTGCCCTGCTGCCTCCCCTGAGTGCCCCCACTCCGCACGGCCCTCCGGTGTGCAAGGGAGATCAAGTTTAGGTCCATGTAAGTGTCTCTGGGTTGGAAAATCCACAGGAAAGGACGCCAGTGTCATAAGGACTTCCAAGGAACCAGGTAAGACACATTCCCAAGCACCAGTGACAGATCCATCAGTGGGCCTCGAAGCTCCGCCTGGCAGGTCTCCAAAACCATCGTGCCTGACTGGTTGCTAGGCTGTTCTCTGCTTGACTACTCTACTATGAGCTCTGCTCCCTCTCAACTGCTCATGTAAGGTTTTAGAGAAATAAGCAGTAGTTCAGTTGCTCTCACCAAAAAGGAGAGGACCAAAAATTAACAAACAAAATACCTGCAGTGAGAAAAGTCATTCAGCATTTTTTCAAAATACATTTGTCCCTCACTATGTAGGAGAGATCTGTTGTGGAATCCTAAGTGGATACTCAAGTATGTTCATGTCCTTTATATAAAATGCTGGGATACTTGGATCTGATCCAGCCACATCCTCCCATCCTTTCATCTTTAGATTACTTATAATGACCAATACAATAAAAATACCATGGGAATGGTTGTTATACTGTGCTGTTTAAAGAATAATAAAAAAACCTAGCCGGATAGAATGGCAGGCCTGTAATCCCAGCACTTGGGAGGCTGAGGCAGGAGGATCACTGCAAGTTTGAGACCACCCTGGGTTATACAGTGAGTCCAAGGCCATCAAGGCCAGCCTGAACTACACAGTGAGTCCTTGCCTCAAAAAAGGCGAAAGAAACCCAAACCAAAACAAACAAAAAAGAAAAACAGTGCAAATGTACTTTTTTCTGAATTTGTTTGATCCACAGTGGGGTTGGCTGAATTCGCAGGTACAAAACCCATAAATGTGGAACCTGTGGATACAGAGGACTGACTGTAATATCCTGAAACCAGCATGCCATGATTTTTATTAGACACATTTCAGTTTATTTAAAAAAAGATCAATTATCTGGTAAATGTTTCTTACCACATGGCTAAGCACTCCACTAGGAGCTAAGGGTTTGCAAACAAAAGAAACCTTCTTTACCTTCAAGGGCTGCTGTGGTCTGACTACTGATGCCCCCTTAAAACTCATGTTTGAGGGCCAGGGATTTAGCTCAGCAGTTCAAGCACTTGCTTGGTAAGCACAAGGTCGTGAGTTCGATCCCCAGTACCAAAGGAGGAAAAAAAAAATTCATGTTTGAACCTAATACCCAATGTGGCAGTATTAAAAGGCAGGGCCTTCAGAAAGCAATTAAATTATGAGGGCTCCACCCTTAGTAAAGAGATTAGTGCCCTTAGATGCCTCACTCTGCCACAGGAGAAGTAAGCTTCACCAGATACCAAGTCAGCTGGCACCTTCATCTTGGATTAAGTTTACTTTCTACAACTTTGAATAATAGATTTCTACTGGTTAGAAATTTTCAGTATTTTGTCATAGCAGTCCCAGTGGATTTATGGTCCAGGACTTATGGCCTGGCCAAAGAGGCAAGAATTAACCAAAAATAATAGTTTAGAGATTATGGGGTCCAAATAAATCATGTAGGCAAGTCATTAATGTCATGAAGTGGTGGTGCGCATCTGCAAGCCCAGCGCTCAGGAGGCTGAGGTGAGCTGGGCTACATGGTGAAATCAAGGCCAGCCTGGACAACACAGAGAGACCCTGTCTCAAAACAAACAAACAAACAAACAAACAAGAAGTCAAAGAAGCTGGGCTTTAGGATGCACTCCTGTAAACCCAGCTACTTGGATAGCTAAAGCAGGAGGATCACAAATTCAAGGCCATTTTATGCAATTTAGCCAAAATTTTAAAAATTTCCTAGGGCAGCCATCTCAAAATTTTAAAACACTAAAAACACAAAAAAATTTTTGCTTTTGTTATTAGTGGGGCATGAACCCAGGGCCTTTGCACCAAACTACATCCCCAGTCGTTTGTTTTTTTTTTTTTAAGATGGCCTTCAACTTATGATTTCCTGCCTCAGCTTCCCAGAGTGTAGGGGATTGCAGGTGTGTACCACTATGCTCAGCTTCAAAAATAAAAAAAAATTTTAAAGGGCTATGAATGTAACTCAGTGGTAAGCACCTGAGTTCCATCCTTAGTACTGCAAAGAATAAATAATTTAAAACAAAAAAAAAAGGGCGGGGGGGACATAGCTGAGTGGTAGAGTACTTGCCCAGGATGAGTGAGTCCTTGGGTGCAATCCACAGCACTGATGAAAAAGAAATTTAAAAAGTGAAAAAAGTAAGTGACAATAGCTGCTGGCTAAGGTGGCGCAGTGGGTTGAATCATGGCCATATCCTAACTCCAGAGCGTGTGTGTGCGTACCGGAAAAAAGGTCTTTGCAGATTACTCATATTAATTACATTAAGCATCTTGTGGTAAGATTATCCTGGATTATCCGGGTGGACCTTAACTCCCACAACAAGCATCCTTCTAAGAGATGCAGGAAGAGCTAGAGAGAGGGGAGCAACAGGCAGCAACAGTTCTGCTGTCACAAATCCAGCAATGTCCAGAGGCACCCAAGACCCAAAGGGGCAAGGGAGAATCCGCCCCTCCAGAAGGGAGAGAAAATGTCTGGCTGACACCTCGACCTCACACTTCAGGTCATTCTAAGTTACCAGGTGTGTGGCATTTTCTTAGGGCTGCCCTAGGAAATTAACACAGATGGCAAGGAAAATGCTGCTGGGAAAGCTGGGAGGGCCCCGGCCCTACAGGCAAGAGGGACAAACAGCACAGAAAGACAGGTGAGCTGGTCAGGGGAGAAGCAAGGAAGGAAGGCATGCTGCTGCACCTCAGGCCAAGTGAGACAAAGCCGGAAATGCACCTGAATGTCAACCTAGGCCTTATTAATTTTATTAGCTAATGGGGACTCAGCAGAGATGTTTAAACTAGGAAATAAAATGTACAAAGCGCTGTTGTAGGAACATTAACCTAATATTATGAAGGAGAATAACTACAAGCAAATACCTAATAAGTCTTCCCTTTGTAAAGAAAGAGTCTGGAAAAACAAAAACCAAGCATCCATATCCTAGTCTCCAGAAACTGTAAATGTGACAAAGAAACTCTGATGGTTTGATTCCGTCAAAGATTCTGAGAGGAGGTGATTATCCCAGATTATCCAAGTGAGTCCTAAATAAAATGGTGTCTTTTAAGAGGGAGATTTATCATCACAGTGAAGGTGTTACGATGAGATGACAGGAGCACAAACTGAAATTATGTGCTTAACAGAGGGAGGAAGGGGCTGCAAGCCAAAGAAAATGGATTCTCCCTGAGAGTCCCCAAAACTGCAAGCATGAGGACAAAGGCATGTTTCAAGACACAAAGTTTACCATGATTTAGTACAGTAGCAAGAGCAAACCAAGGCTGATGTCCTTCCCTCTGAAATACCAATAAACTTTCCTTTCCTGGATTATTCTTGAAATGACTCCTTTGCTCTCTTCTTCATTGACTCACCAAAGCTGCTCCCATTTAATTCTTCCAGAGCTCACATTCAACATCACACTTCCCTGCTTTCACAGCTAACTTGATTACTTTAGGCCTTTTTGCCTTTTGCAACCGAATATTTTCATAGATGTGCCCTCCTATCCATGGGGGATACCTCCCAAACCCACAGCAGACACGTGGAACAATGGATAGTACCAACCCCTATATATATATGTTTTCTACCCTCCACAAATGTATCTATGGCAATGTTTAATTTATAAATTAGGCATGGTAACAGATAAACAACAATAACTAAGAACAATTATAACAACATAGTATAACAAAACTGTCACCATGACTAATCTTGCTTTTTGGGGTCATTATCAAATTAAATAGGGATTACTGAGATACCACTACATAGATCCAATAGCTTAGGTAGTTACTGGGTGACAAATGGGCAGAGGGCATATGTACCACAGACACCCTCCACAAGAGGACAATTCACTTCCCAGACAGGATGGAGTGGGACGGCGTAAGACCTCATCACACTATTCAGAACAACATGTAATTTAAAACTTATGAATTGTGCTCATTTCGGCAGCACGTACACTAAAACTTACGAATTGTTTATTTTTGGAATTTTCCATGCAATATTTTTCAAGCTGAGGTTAACCACCAGTAATTGAAATTGCAGAAAGGGAAAAACTACAGATAAGGGGTGAATACTCTGCTCTGTATGCCGTATAAGGCAGTCGAAGAGAACCTACTAATTTACTCACATGGCCACCTTGTAAGAGAAAGAATTGAAGGATAAGCTTTTTCCCTCTAAGGCAACAACAATGTTTGTACACGGCATCTTTGTCTGTGATGATGCTTATATTGATAATAAAATGCAAAATTTCTTTAAGCTGTCTACTCAGGATTTAGCAATCTACTACCTAGGTGCTGTACCTTAATAAAAACATAAAAACAAGA
>RJWT010033123.1:0-13981 GCA_004365215.1 Cuniculus paca
GACACACATCAATCAATGTAGACATTTACAAGAGCTAGAAGATAACACACACACATACACATACACACACACACACACACGCACACACACAGGCACTATCTACTGGAATGGCAGAGGAAAATACACACTAAAAACAGTGTCTCCTTCTCTCTTGGTTATTCCATAGCAAAGAAAGTCAAACATAAACTACCATCTGAATATGCTTTTTGTCACCTTGATTACTCAGATTTTTTTTTATTTTAAAGAGAATAAAATGAAACAAAACAAAATAAATCCAAAACAGAGTAAAACACAACAAAGCAGATCAGAACAGAACAATGCAAACAATGCAGGACTTCAAAACAAAACAACAGGAAATCAACAATGGCTACCATAGTGTCTCTTGTTTTCTTTGAAATGGTTGTTCATACCTTCACACACAATAAATTCAAACAAAACAAAATAATATGAAAGCAATCAAAACAAAAGAGTGAAAGCATTACAGGTCTTCAAACCAGACAATAAGAAATCAACAATGGCTACCTTAAGGTTCTTGGTTTTCTTCAAAAAAGCTGTTCATACCTTCTTGCATATTGCAGTCAAATAGTAGAAAACAGACATAAACCAATCAAATCAAAGAATAGTAGCATTATTGGACTTCAAAACATGAAGGTAAGAAATCAGTTATGGCTACCATAATGTCTCATTTTCTTCAAAGTAGCTGTTCATATCTTGATACTTAATGAAATCAGTTCTTGTAAACTCTTTAAGAGTAGTTCTAGGCATGTATAAGGCTGTACATGTACATCTATCCTTTCTGTGTTAGAGGGATAAACAGAACAAAACACAAGAAAAACAAGAAACAAAACAGACAAACAAATAACAATAACAGAGAGCCCAAAACAATAATATAGGCTTTCCAAACCAGGTGGTAGGAACATAACAAAGGTTGTTGTTTTGCATAGTTATCTTCAAAAGAGTTACTCAGATTACCAGACACATACATGCTAAATTGGTCCAGTCCTATGAATGTCACCTGTTTTGTTCCAAGAACTAACAGAATTAGTACTACAATCATCTTAGCTATCTTAAGGGTGTATATATATAGATATATATATATACAAATTTATATCTTTTTTTTCTTTTTCCTTTCTTCTTTTCCCTCAGTTGTTTTTTTCCTTTGAGCAGTCTTACCATTTCACCATACTTATTGGGAATTTTATATCTTACTGAGTCTTTCAGTTTCTTACACTAGGGAGATGATACGGTGTCAACACACCTGAGTTTGATTTATTTCACTTATGAGTATGGTCTCAAGTTGCATCCATTTACCTATAAAAGCCTCAATGTGATCCTTCTTTATAGCTGAGTAGTACTCCATTGTATAAAAGTACCACATCTTTTTTAGCCATTCCTCAGTTGATGGGAATTTGGGTTGTTTCCAAGATTTGGCTATTACAAATTGTGCTGCTATAAATGTGAGTACACATATATCACTGTGGTATGATGATTTCATTTCTTCTGGGAATATGCCCAGAAGTGCAATAGCTGGGTCAAAAGGGACTTCCAATTTTAGCTTTTTGAGGAATCTCCAGACCGATTTCCACTGTGGTTGCACCAGTCCCCACTCCACCAACAGTGGAGAAGAGTTCGTTTTTCCCCATAGCCTCTCCAGTATTTGTTATTGGTGGTTTTCTTGATCCTGGCCTTGCTTTCTGGAATTAGATGGAATCTCAGTGTTGTTCTAATATGCATTTCTCTAATGACCAATGATGTTGAACATTTTTTCATGTATTTATTTGCCATTTGTATTTCTTCAGCTGAGAAATGTGTTTTCATCTCAGATGTGCATTTTTGGATTGGGTCTTTCAATTTTGAGGGCCTGATTTTTTAAAATTCTTTGTATGTTCTAGCTAAAAGTCCTTTATCTGAGGGACTGTTGACTAAGATTTTTTTCCCAATTCATGGGTTTTCTTGTCACTCTGTTGTAGATTTCGTTTGACATGCAAAAAACTTTTTAATAAGACAAGGTCCCAGTTGTTGACTCTGGAAAGTATTTCCCATGCAGTCTAATTTTTCTTCATGAATTCTCCACCTTTCCCTATGTTTTCAAGATTTCTACCTACTTTGTTTTCCAGCAGATTTAGTGTTTCTGTTTTAATATGTAGATCTTGGATCCATTTTAACTTTAGTTTGGGGTGTGGTGATAGGCTTGGGTCTAGTTTTAGTTTTTGGCATATGAAAAGCCAGTTTTTCCAGCACCATTTATTAAAGAGGCTATCTTTCTTCCAGTGAACATGTTTGGACCCTTTGTCAGGGATAAGGTGGCTGAGTGTGTTTGTGCTTGGGGTTGTGTCTTCTAATCTATTCCATTGATCCTCAGGTCTCTTTTGATTCCAATACCATGCTGACTTTATTACAGTAGCTTTGTAGTATAATTTCAAGTCTGAGATTGTGATGTCTCCTGCCCTGCCCTTGCTGCCCAGAAGTGCCTTTGCTGTTCTAGGTCTCTTCAGATTCCAGATGAATTTTAAGAATGATTTCTCTAGATCTTTGAGGTATGCTAATGGTATTTGGATAGGAATTGCATTAAATCTGTATAACAATTTTGGGAGAATGGCCATTTTCACAATGTTTGTTCTTCCTATCCATGAGTATGGACTGTCTTTCCATTTTCTGAGGTCCTCTTCGATTTCTTTTTTCAGAGTACTGTAATTTTCATTGAATACATCTTTTACTACCTTTGTTAGATAGATTCCTAAGTATTTCATTTTTTGGATGCTATTGTGAAGGGTGTGGTTCCCTTTATTTCTCTCTCAGTGAGTTCGTTGTTTGTGTACAGGAATGCTATTGATTTTTGAGTGTTGACTTTGTATGCAGTTACATAACTGAATTTGGTTATTACATCCAGAAGTCTTTCAGTGGAGTTTTGGGGGTCTTCTATATCATGTCATCTGCAAATAATGACAATTTAACTTCTTCCTTTCCTGTCCTTATTCCTTTTATTTCTTTCTCTTGTCTAATTGCTCTGGCTAATGTTTCCAGCACTATATTGAATAGGAGTAGTGATAATGGACATCCTTGTCTTGTTCCCGATTTTAGAGTGAAAGCTTTCAGTGTTTGACCATTTAATGTGATACTGGCTGTTGGTTTGTCTAGATGGCTGTTATCAGATTGAGGTAAAGACCATCTATTCTAATTTTCTGTAGGGTTCTCATCATGAATGAGTGTTGAACTTTATTGAAAGCTTTTTCTGCATCTATTGAAATGATCATGTGATTCTTATCTTTTGCTCTATTGATATGGTATATTACATTTATTGATTTGTGTATGTTGAACCATCCTTGCATTCCTGGGATGAATCCCACTGGGTAATGTTGTATAATCTGCCTGATGACTTGATGCATTCTGTTTGCCAGTATTTTATTGATAATTTTTGCATAGATGTTCATTAGGGAGTTTGGCCTGTAATTCTCTTTTGTGCTTGGGTCTTTCTCTGGTTTTGGTGTTAGCATAATACTTGCTTCCAGGAATGAGTTTAGGAGACTTGCTCCCCTTTCAGCTTCCTTGAATAGTTTGAGGAGTGTTGGGATTAAGCCTTCCTTGAATTTCTTGTAGAATTCAGCTGTGAATCCATCAGCACCTGGACTTTTCTTGGTTGGTAAGGTTCTAAATTACATTTTCAATTTCATTACCTGAAATTATTCAGGTAATTCAGCAGCTTTATATCTTGTTGATCCATTTGGTAATTCATATGTTTCTAGAAATCTGTCCATTTCTTCTGTGTTATCAAACCTATGAGCATAAAGATTTTTGAAGTAGATATTGATGATCTTCTGTATTTTCACAGGGTCTGTAGTGATTTTACCCTTTTCATTCCTTATAGCATGTATTTGAGTTTTTTTCTTTCTTTTTGAATGAGGCTGGCTAGTGGCTTATCAATTGTATTTATTCTTTCAAAGAAACAACTTCTTGATTTGTTGATTCTTTGTATTGTTTTCTTAGTCTCAATTGCATTAATTTCTGCTCTGATATTTATAATTTCCTCCCTTCTTTTGGCTTTGGGCTTGACTTGCTCTTCTTTTTCTAGTTGTTCAAGGTGTAGCATCAGAGTGTTTGCTTGAGTTCATTCCATTTTCCTGATGTGTGAATTCACCACAATAAATTTCCCTCTGAGGACTCCTTTCATTGCATCCCACAGATTCCAGTAAGTTGAATTTGTATTTTTATTTGCTTGTAGATATTGTTTAATTTCTTCTTTAATTTCCTCTGTGACCCACTGATTGTTCTGGAGTGTATTATTTAATTTCCATGTGATTAAGGAGTTTTTGCAGTTTCTTTTGTCATTAATTTCCAGTTTGATGGCACTGTGATCAGATAGTATGCATGGGACAATTTCAACTCCTTTGCATTTACTTAGCATGTTCTATGGGCTAGTATATGGTTTATATGTACCATGTGGAACTGAGAAGAATGTATACTCTGATGTTGTTGGGTGGAAAACTCTGTAGATGTCTATCAGGTCCATTTGTTCACAAGTTTGTTTCAGTTCTGTTATTTCTTTGCTGATTTTCTGTCTCTTTGTGTCAAGGGGGTGTTAAGATCTCCCATTATAATTGTGTTATTGCTTATTTGATTTTTCATTTCTATTAATATTTGTTTTATATAGTTGGGTGCTCCCATATTTGGTGCATATATATTTAAGATTGTTATTTCTTCCTCTTGGAGTTCTCCACTAACCAGTATGTAGTGACCTTCTTTATCTCTTTTGATCATTCTTGGTTTGAAGTTCACATTGTCTGCAAACGAAATAGCTAACACTGCTTTTTTTGGGTTCCTATTGCGTGGAGTAATGTTTCCCATGCTTTGACTTTCAGTCTATGAATTTCCTTTTGGGTTACATGGGTTTCTTGTAGACGGCATATGGTTGGATGTTGTTTCCTGTTCCATTCTGCCAGTCTGTTCCTTTTGATTGGTGAATTGAGGCCATTTACATTAATGGTTATAACTGATATATACTGGCTTGTTTTAGTCATGTTATCTTTCTGTGGTGGTTTCTTTACCTTTTCCCTCTACTTAATTGTTTGCCCTGCTTGGTTTTCGTTTGTTTGTTTGTTTGTTTGTTTTTTCTGTTGGTCTTCTTGAAGTTGTAGCTATTTTCATGTCTATCTAGAGTATCTTTTAGTATTGTTTGCAGAGCTGGTTTGGTGGTCATGAAGTTCTTCTGTTGTTATTTGTCATGAAAGTATCTTATTTCTCCATCAATTTTGAATGATAATTTTTCAGGGTACATCAGTCTGGGTTGGAAGTTGTTTTCCTTTAGGGCTTGAAATACTTCATGCTCTTCTTGACTTCATTGTTTGTGTTGAGAAGTCTGCTGTGATTCTGATGGGCTTTCCTTTATAGGTGATTTGTTTCTTTTTTCTAACAGCTTTTAATATTCTATTCTTATGTTGAATTTCTAGAATGTTGATTATTATATGTCTGGGTGTTGATTTATTTTGGTTATGGCTAAATGGAGTTCTATATGCTTCACTTGTCTGTATGTCAGTTTCCTTTCCCATTTTCAGGAAATTTTCAGCTATTTCTTCTGTAAATAGTCTTTTTATATCATTTGCATTTTCTCCTTTTTCATTTACACCTATCAATCTTATATTGTTTTACTTTTCATCATCTTGCAACTGTTGAATTTTTATTTCCTGTTTCCTTGTTGTTTTTAAAAGATCTTTCCTTTCTTGCTCACTAGGTGCAATCTTGTCTTCGAAGTCTGAAAGTCTTCACATTCATTGAGGCAGCTTTACCAGCTTTCAATAGCATTTTTGATTTCCTGGACATCTCTTTGAATCTCTTGTTTCTTGCATTCTAATTCTTTCTTGTATTGTTGATTCAAGGTCTCCATCCTTTTGCAGTGCTCCTCTATTTTTATAAGTCTATCTTCTTCAGATGTGTTTAGCATTTCTTTCATTATGTTTATCATCTCTGGTTTTACCTGGGAGATTATTTCTAATCTGAGTTCCTTTACACCTTCATGGAGTTGTTTCTTTACTTCAGTTGCTATCACTTCAGAAGTTTCAGCTGTATGGGTTATACTTTCTTCTACATCTGTGTCTCTTTGGCTTGTTTGGGAGGGACTGGAAGTATTGGATTGCATTTTGCTCTTTTGTTTTGTCATTTTCCTGTATTGCCCTGTGACAGGTGAATGCAAAGTCTCAGTTGTTTCCTGGGTTAAGGATGGCTGTCTGTATTGCAGGGAGTTTCCTCAGTTGAGATGGAGTGTTAGGCAGGCCTTACTGGATACCTAGGGGTGCTTGAAGGCAAGCTATGAGAGGGTAGTATGCTGTGCAGACCTTCAGCATGCCATACTTTGTATGCCAAGGCTCTCCAGCTGTTTGAGGATGTAGGGCAGAACCCTGCAAGATACAGTGCAAGGTCAGGAGGCACCAAGGCTAGGTGAAATTCACTGTGTATGCCTTCAGCTCAAGCCAGGCCCACCACTACAGCTGCTCCACTGCTAAGGGTTTGCTGGGTGGAGCCCGGGCAGGACCGCAGGGATGCTCCAAACATCTGGGGTTGTTGGCAGACATGGGGCGGAGCCCTACCAGGTTACTCCCTTGGTCTCAACCTGCACAGCTGGATGAAATTTGCTGTGCACACCTTCGGCTTGTACCAGGCACAGAGCTGCGGCTGCTGCACTGCTTGGGCGTCATTGGGCGATTACTTGGACGTGAAAGGGAGATCACCTGGATGAGGCTAAGCAGGATCTAGTGAAGAATTCTGATCTTCTTGCTTAAGCCCAAATGAAGGAAGCAGAAGGAAGAAGGAGGAAAACATGCGATTGGTTTCCCACATGGGCCACAGACTTATTCATGTATATACAGGCACACATTTATGTATCACTCACTATTGTGTCTATAGCCCTGGATTTCTCTAATATGTATGAATAATATTTATATATTATATACATGTATTATATAACAGCTTAAATGAAGTGATCTCCAGGAAACCCAGGAAAGAGTCTTTTATGCCAACTGGGTGCAATAGAGATCCCAAGGCTGGCTAGGTACAAAGTGACAGCAGGGCTGGAGGCCGAGAGTGGGAAACTGAGCCAATTCAGACCATAAACCTGAAGAAGTAACTGACCATGGGTCAAAACCCAATCTAGTTCAGTAAAATGTTGGCCACCTTCTTTTAAAGAAGGAAACCATCCTACAAATTATGGTGCAATTGCATATTTTCTAAGTGCTTGGAGATGTGGTTTGTATTAGGAAGCTCATTTGATACTTGAATCTTTGGAAAGGAAACTTTTAGTTCCTTTCCAAAACCAAACAAGACTGCTTGCTTCTGCAGCACACATGCAAAGCCAAGTGAGAATTCTCTGACAGAAATAAGACAAATGTAATATGTTTCCTATGGGAAACTTCAGGTACAAATCAAGATGCCAAAATGTGTAAACGATATTTTAACTTAGGGATAAAACCCTATAGGTTTTAAGATTTTGGTGCTCATGCTTTAAGTTATAGGTAAATGACCAGCTTACTTGTTTATGACCTTTCTTTCTACATTTATTTTGTAGTTTGGACCTGTAAAGTGTTAGCAAACAAAAACATAACAGCAGCAACAACAACAATAACAAAAAGAGCTTATAACAAGCTAATTCCTGCAGGGAGAGGGAAGATGACAGAGACAGGTGTTGGGAAGAAGAGCTCCGCATTCCAGTCTATCAGCTGATTGCTTTTGTTTGGCTCTTGTCTCTTTTGCTTCTCTCAGTGTCTAAAAAATGGTGTTTCCTGTTATCTCCAGTCAAGTAAAATTTAGTTGCTCATAGTCTGACAGCTTACCTCATTCAATTTTTCTTGCAAGTGAGCCATAAACCCCTGCAGCAAGATGAATAACAGAGGTGAGGATGTTGAGCCAGACTCTGAAAATTCCAAAGTTGTTTCTACATCTTAATAATTTTAATACTGTGCAAAGTCACTTAGCAGTTTTGTTATCCATTTATCTTATTGCAAATACTATTAGTGGTACCATTAATAATCCTCTCATTCTACATATTACAATGACTAATTGGTAAACGGTGTGTGTGTGTGTGCGCTTAGCAAAGTAATATGGAAATAAAATTTAGTATTAAAATGAGATACATCTGGATGCCTAAGTTTGACTAATGTCCCCAGGGATTTTCAAAGTTCCTGGCCAACGTCATCCTGAAAAAATGAAACAACAGAAACACAACCATGAGAAATATCTTTGGACAAAGTTTATCCCACAGGTTGGGGAAAAGGTGACTTAGAAAATATATACCGAGTATAGAGGAGCATCGTTTGAGATATTTGTTTGTTTCTGGTACTTTCCTGCCTCCCATTGAGGCAGATAGAACGCAGAGGCTTCCGTGCTGGAGGGTGAAAGTAGGAGTCACCTTCTATTTCATTTCTTTTGTTCTGTTTTCGATTACAAAACTCACAGAAAGGATTACTCCAAACTGTCTTCAGGATTGTCAGAAGAGCTCCTGCCTCTGAGGGAATCATTTGACTCAGTTCTAAAGGATTCTTAGACATCTGTAAAAGGGCCAGAGATCTGTGGCCTGGGACCATAGGAGACTGAGATCTTGATTCAGGAATCTCATTGGGAGGGGGCTGAAATCAGCGGAAAGCAAACAGATACCTGGTTTTCCAGCTGTAAGTATGAGAACACCCCCAACACATGCCTCAGTGATAGCTGAAGGCTGTTGACTAATAGCCAAAAGGTCTTCCCTGGGCCGTACACCCCAAGAAATGTCTATTTTTCCAAACAAGAACAACTCCAAGTGAATGGCCTCATCTGTCCTTTGACGAGCCTGATCAGCATTTACTGTCAAAATTAGATTGACTTCAAGAAAAGTCTGATTTCTTATCTACCTGAATTATGAACTGTCCTTTTAAAAAGTAATAAAAATAAAACCAATGAAATTGGCAAATAAACCTTTTCTTTCTTGCCAAAACTAAGCTGTACCCAATCCAATTGCTTTACTAGACTTAATTATGATTAATTGGTCAATCAAACCCATTTAAGACATCACACCAGTCATTCATTTAATATTTATTGGACACCTTCTATGAACATTATATTATGTATGGGAAAAATTTAGTTATTACTTAGGGATTGAATTAATTTTATAAATAGTTCTTCTGTATGCCTCTCCAGTATCCTGGTAATTACAGTATTTTAATCACAGTTGTTAGTGAGTGACAATATGAATTAAAATGAATCTGTCCTTTTCGTATACAATCATGAAAGTTTAAGTGGAAATGACCATAGAGAGTACGTATCTCTAACTCTTTCCCTAACTCTCCTATTTAACAGATACGAACACTGAATTAAAAACTGAACTCATCGATTCAAAATCACAGCTGAAACAGTAGCAAAAAGGTAGAACCCAGGAATTCCGGTATCTGGATTTTATTCTTTCCTTACAAGGTAAACCTCTATTTTCCAGCTGTATAAAGATGGTCTTATCCAAGTGGTATACTTAAAGAAAAATCAGCATTGAGTGACAATATGCAAATAACCTCCATTTACTCACACGACATTGAATGAATTTTCTTAGCCTGGTTTGGAAACTGTTCTCTCAGATAGGTAATAGTAGAGTTCCTATTTAACACTGGACCCCAGAGAGGCACCAAGTCCCACGCTTAGCTAGGGGAGCAGCTCCTATTTAGATACAGGTGGTCAGACCCCAGACCTCATCCTAATAGGACTTGGCTGTCAAATTAGTGCTAGAGTGCTATTTATTCACCTGCCAAATATTTAAGTAAGATGTTTACCAACACTTACATAGGCACTGGAGATAATTTGGTAAACGAGAGGAATAAAGTCCCTGACCTTGTGCGTTTTGTTTTCAAATATTTGTTGAGAGTATCGGGAATATAAGGAACAAAACCTGTTACTAGGAGGCACAATTAAAATACATTTGAGAGACTTAAAAAGAAAATCAGGAAGTAGGATCAGAGCTATAGTCAGGCGCATGGAGTGTTCAGCCCACGGCAATGGCTCTGGAATCCTCACCAGTTTCAATAGTCTGATGTGATAACCTTACACGAGTGTCTCTCGTTTTTGTTAGTATGCTTGCCATGCACAATAAATACATTCACCATGGGGAATTGGTACAGGCACATACCACACCTTGATCCTTTTTACCCCCACCACCCCGTCTCCCATCTGCTCCCATCTCCAGATCCCTTTCCCATCTGTGCCCACCATGTTAGAGATTCAGTACAGTCCACTCTCTGCTCTGACTTTCTTATTCAGTCTCTGAGTGGCTCACAAAATTCTCAGGACAGAATCCGACTATATCATCTGTCACCATGCAACACAGAGCAGGCGTTTACAGCAGCCCTGTCTGGTCAGACCGACCAGGTGACCAGATTCTGGGTAGCTCTACATCCTAGCCAGGAGCTGCCTCATGCAGACCTGACTTTGCAGGATCACAAGAGACAGAGCATGAAGTGGGTTATGGGCCTGATAGGGATCAGAGAGCCATGCCCAGCATAACTGCAATATTCCAGTTCTACAAATTGAAAAGATGTATTCATGATTACTTTGTCTACATAAAAGCATGCATTCATTTTTCAAAATAAACATTTATTGAGAGTTTTCACAGACCAGGATAGGTGGAACTGTTTAAAAGAAAATATTATTTACATTCGAGCTATTATCTTGATCAGATTTATTTAAATGAGAGATAAAATAGAGTTTCATACAAATTCATACCTTTTATTTACATTAGCAGAATCTTTGCTTGATGAGGTATCTGCTGGGGCAGTAGCTGGGAGCAAGGAGAGGTGAGAAAGGCTTTCCAAAGACAGTGACCCCTAAAACTGCACAGAGAGACAAAATAAGGCAGAGAAGAAAAGTGTCTGAAGCCAAGATAGTATCCGCACTATCAGAAAGCAAAAGAAAACAAAGTATGTTTGGGTAGCACAAAATAATTCAGAAAACTCTCAGTAAAGGGTAAAACGAGGAGAAAAATTGGAAAGAAAAGAAAGTGCAGTTTTGATATCTAAAACACTCTTATATTTTTCTGAGACTTTACCTACAAGAGTTTGCAGAGTCCATAAAGAATTCTTATCATAGAAAATTTGAGTTTTGAAATTTGTTATGAAAATAGCATGCAGGGGCCAATAGGAGGATTCCAAATGTAAACAAGGTCAGTTAAAACTATGGGAAAATTGTTCCTGGGATATTATGTTGAGTTTTTCTTTTAGCATTTTATTCCACTCACTTCCCCCAGAATAGCCAGACCCATTTTCCCTTATTTTCTTCAGAAAAGAACATTAAGTGACTTAAGAGAATTAAAATCAGTTGCTTGTTCTGGCTTGTTTTCTAAATTCAAAGTTCATGGTGTATAATCTTCTTGACACTTTGCTGCATTCTGTTTGCCAGTATCTCATTGAGGATTTTTGCATTTATGTTCATTAAGGTAATTGGCCTCTAGTCCACTTTCTTGGTTGGACCTTTCTCTGGTTTTAGTGTCAGAGTAGTGCTTGTTTCCAGGAATGACTTTGAAAGTATTGCTTCCCTTTCAATTTCATTAACAAGTTTGAGGAGTAGTGAAATTGTGTCTTCTCTAAATTTCTTATAGAATTCAATAGTGAATCCATTAGGACCTAGGCTTTTCTTTGTTGGAAAGTTTTAAATTACATTTTCAATTTCATTGACTGATAATTGGGTTATTTAGAATATTTACATCTTCTTGATTCAGCTTTGGTAATTCATATGCATCTATGAATCTGTTCATTTCTTCTGTGTTTTCCATCTTATTAGAATACAGGTTCTTGAAATAGGAATTGGTGATCTGGATTTCTGTAGGATCTGTTGTGATTTTGTCCTTTTCACTCTGACTTGCATGGCTTTGAGTCTTTTCTTTCCTTCTTTTTTTTTTTTTCTTTTGGATAAGGTTGGTTAGAGGTTTGTCAATTTTATTTAACCTTTCAAAGAATCAACCCTTTGATTCATTGATTCTTTGTTTTGTTGTCTTAGTCTCAGTTGAATTATTCATTATAATTTCCTTTTAGTTACTTTGGGCTTGACTTGTTCTTCTTTTTCTAGAAGCTTGAGGTTCAACATTAGATTGTTTATCTAATGTTGTTAAGCTTGCTCTGTGTTTCTGATGTGGGAATTCATTACTATAAATTTCCCTCGTAGGACTGCTTTCATTGTGCCCCATAAGTTCTGGTCTGTTGTTTTGGAATTATCATTTAATTGTGGAAACTGTATTTCTTCTTTAATTTCTTCTTTAATTTCATCTGTGACCCATTCATTCTTCAGGAAGGTGTTATTTAATTTCTATGTGTCTATGAAACTTTTGTGGTTTCTTTTACCATTGATTTCTAATTTTATTGCACTATGATCTGATCATATACATAAGATAATTTCAATTCCTTTGCATTTACTTAAGCATGGTCTGTGATTTAATATGTGGTACATTTTGGAGAACATCCCATGTGCAGCGGAGAAGAATGTACATTCTGATGCTGTGGGATAGAACACTCTGTAGACATCTACTAAGTCCATTTGTTCACAGGTTTTGTTCAGTTTGATGTTTCTTTTTCTAATTCTTTGTCTAGTCGATCTGTCTATTTGTAATGGTGTATCAAAGCCCTCATTACAATTGTGTTAGTGATTATTTGATTTTTTATGTCCATTAACGTTTCTCTTATATAATTGGCTACACCAGTGTTTGCTGCATATATATTTATGATTGTTATCTCTTCCTTTTGGAATTTTCCATTAACAAGTATGTAGTGACCCTCTTTGTTTCTCTTGATCGGTCTTGGGTTGAAGTTCACTTTGTTTGCAAATAGAATAGCTACCTCAGATTTTTTTCCTAGTTCTTATTGCATAAAGTAGAGTTTCCGTCCTTTGATTCTCAGTCTATTAATTTCTTTTTGTGTTAAATGTGTTTCTTGCATGCAGCATATTGTTGGATCTTGATCCATTCTGCTGTCTGATTCTTTTGACTGGTGAATTGAGACTACTTGAACTGATAGTTACAACTGATATGTATTTATTTATCCTTGTCATATTATTTTCCTATTGTTGGCTTTCTGTTTTTCCCCCTCTGTTTAATTGCTTGCCTTGCCTAATGGATTCTATTGGTTTTCATGGAATTGTAGTCTTTCTTATCTCTTTCTAGAATATCCTTCAGAACATTTTGGAGTGCTGGTTTGGTGGTAATGAATTTCCTCTATTATTCTTTGTAATGGGACTATCTTATTTCTCCATTGATTTTGAAAGGTTATATTCATCCTGATAATTCAGGGATGGTTCGACGTATACCAACCAATAAATATAATACACTATATCAACAGAGCCGAGACCAAATGATCATCTCACGAGACACAGAAAAAGCACTTGACAAAGTCCAACACCCATTCATGATGAAAACCCTATGGAAAATTGTAATATAGTCTTTTTTTATTTTAAATAAAATAAAACAAAGCAAAACAAAACAGAATAGAGTCAAACACAATATAGCATTTCAGAAGAGAACACTGCAAGCAATACAGGTCTTCAAAACACAATAACAAGAGATTAACAATGGCTACCCTAGTGTCTCTTGCCTTCTTCGAAATGGTTGTTCATACATTCACAGACAATAAACTCAAACAAAACAAAATAATATGAAACCAGATAAAACAAAAGAATGAAAGAATTACAGGCCTTCAAGTCAGACAACAAGAAACCCACAATGGCTACCGTAATGTCCCCTGTTTTCTTCAAAAGAGCTGTTCCTATCTTCTCACATATTGCAATCAAAGAGTAGAAAAGAGACTTAAACCAATCAAATCAAAGAATAAAAGCACCATTGGACTTCAGAACCTTTTCTCCATATTTATCAGGAATTTTGTATCTTATTGAGTCTTTCAGTTTCTTACACTAGGGAAACGATGTGGTGTTTACACATGTGAGTTTGGTTTATTTCACTTATGAGTATAGTCTCAAGTCACATCCATTTACCTATAAAAAC
>RJWT010033124.1:0-13967 GCA_004365215.1 Cuniculus paca
ATATTTACAGACTGCTTGTAATGTTTCTATCACAGATTTGTTTTGGCTGCAGCTACACTCTGTCATGAATTCGCTGGTAGATGGGAACCACACTGCAGTAACAGGGTTCATTTTATTGGGTTTAACAGATGATCCAATCATGCGGGTCATCCTATTCACCATCATCCTGTGCATCTATCTGGTGACCATATCTGGTAATCTCAGCACAATCATTCTCATCAGATTTTCTTCTCAGCTTCACAATCCCATGTATTTTTTTCTGAGCCACTTGGCTTTTGCTGACATAGGCTTTTCTTTTTCTATCACACCCAATATGCTCGTAAACTTCCTGGTGGAAACAAACACAATCTCCTACCTTGGATGTGGCATTCAGCTTGGCTCAGGTGTTTTCTTTGGGACATCTGAGTGCTTCCTGCTGGCTTCCATGGCATATGATCGCTTTGTGGCAATCTGCAACCCACTGCTTTACTCAACCAAAATGTCCACTCGAGTCTGTGTCCAGTTACTTGCAGTGACTTACATAGGTGGTTTTATTAATGCTTCCTCCTTTACTTTTTCTTTCTTTTCTTTACTCTTTTGTGGACCAAATGAGGTCAATCATTTTTTCTGTGATTTTACTCCTTTAGTTAAGCTCTCTTGTTCGGATGTCAGCGTACCTGCGGTTGTTCCCTCATTTTCTTCTGGCTCCATCGTTGTGATCACAGTGTTTGTCATAGCCGTTTCCTACATCTACATCCTCATCACCATCCTGAAGATGCGCTCCACTGAAGGGCGCCGCAAAACCTTCTCCACCTGCACTTCCCACCTCACTGCAGTGACTGTCTACTTTGGAACCATTTTCTTCATTTATGTGATGCCCAAGTCCAGCTACTCCAGTGACCAGAACAAGGTGGTGTCTGTGTTCTACACGGTTGTGATCCCCATGTTGAACCCCCTCATCTACAGTCTCAGGAACAAGGAGATTAAGGGGGCTCTGAAGAGAGAGCTTAGTAGGAAAATATTTTCTTAAGGTCATCTGTTATTTTGTAAAATTTGACATAGTGATAAGATTGCATAGATACAATAGTAAAAGGAAACAGTATATGTAATTAAAATATGTCTCTGCAAATATCATTAACCATGTGGAACTTTTTGATAAATATGGGGGTTCTATTTTAAGCTAACCAGAGGCTTACAGTGAGTTACCTTTAATAAAACTAAGTTAAGTTTGGAATGAAGTGCACAAATTGCATGAAACAAAACTTGCTGAAAATCTTTTTAAAACTGTATTTATGTTTTTTTCTAAGGGTTTTCTCTGCCAAAAATTTAGGTTGTTATCCATGGAATAGTTGAGATATTCAGGGTCTCTGAAGGGTCCATGTATTAAAGAGTTGGTCCATAACAAGTACTATTGTGAGGTGATAAAAACTATTAAGGATTGGGGCTGAGTGGCAGAATTTTGGTCATTGAGTGTATGACTCAGAAGGAGAAATGGGATTCTACTTTTTCTTCTTTTTTGCTTCTCGACTATAAGACATGTGGTTTTTCTCTGCAATGTGTTCCTGGCCAGATGACTATTCACTGACCCCAGCAATGGAGCCATCTGACCATGTCCTGAAACCTCCAAAATAAACCTTTTCTCTTTATAGTTTGATTGTCTTAGCTACTTAGTACCATACAGAAAACCAAGAAGCACATACTTCACTCCTTTAGGATGCATTCATTTTAAAATCCAGATTACTGTAGCTTATCCAGATTACTGTAGTTATGACTAAAAACATTCGAAGAGAAATGACAAAGTGTAACCAGAGACTAAAATTGGTGGTAGCCAACATCTTCCAGAAAGGTTGTCTGTGAGGGATAAGCTTTGTGGACATATATAATGCTGGTTTGGGTTCCTGACCAGAATCTCCAACCATTTATGGGATTTCCAGAGAACAGGTTGAGCCATTTCTAATTAATCTGTGATTTTCTGTCAGGTCAAAAATAGGCAAGGGCTTTTGCTTCAATGAAGCAGGGTTCCTGGGCTCTTAAGGATTGAGTTATACAAAAACAATAATTTCAAAGATGAGAATTCAGTTAGTAGCATAACTGTTAGGCTGTGAAGAGTAAACTTCTACAGTGACTTATGATCAGACCCATATGATACTCAAACATGCTCTGTAGACCTGTCTGTCTCTTCCTTGAAAGTGTGAAGAGCTGTAATCAGCCTTCACATGCAGACAGTTATACATTCATTTCCCTTACCTCTCCTCCCTTCATGTTTCTGGAACAAATACCTTCTTTTGCTTAAAGAACCAAGTACAGTAATCTTATCATTTATTTACTTTTCCCTTCATTCCTTGAGAAATTATACCTCCGTATAATTTTTATAGTCAAGACACTTTCCTAGGCTATTAGGAAAAGCAGTAAAAATGGAATTTATCTTCCAGTATGGGAATTATGCAATAACATTTAAAAGAAAGTTATATAGACTATGAGAAAGGGTGAGTACTGCAGAGAGAAAAACAAAACAAAACAAAACAAAACAAAACAAAACAAGGGTCAAATGCTAGAGGTTGATGTGCTGGGCCAGGGAAAGGTGAGTGCAGGACTCATTGGGAACATGACACCTCAGCGAAGGTCTCTGGGGTGAATGTATCTCAAGTGCAGTGTGGTACTGCTTGTTTAGAATTGTGGGAGTCAAGTATTTACACTTAAGGCTTCTGTTCCAGCAAAACAATGACTGGTCATTTTAGGCAAGCCCATGGTGAGCACAATTAAAACAAATAGACAAGCAAAAAATAAAATGTTAAAGTGTATAAGTTAGTTGACTGTGTGTTTGTTATGGATGGCTTTTACCAGTTTGTGATAAGGTCCTTTTATTCTTATTTTCATCAGAGTTTTCATTTTCTGATGAAGCCATGTTGAATGTTGCTAGAGGCTTTTTCTGTGTCTATTGAGATAATTACATGATTTTACACTTGATTCTTTTTATGTAGTAATTTGATTTACTGATTTGCATATCATTATTGCATCCCTTTGATAAAGCCAACTTGATATGATAAATGATCTTTTTAATGATTTGTTGAATTCTGCTTCCAAGTATCTTATTGAGGAATTTGCATCTATGTTAATCAAGGATATTGCCTGTAGTTTTCTTCATGGAAGAGTTCAAAGAATATTTGCTTCAGTTCTATTTTGAAGTTACAGTAAAATTTAGTAGTGAATATATTGGGTCCTGAGGGGTTTCTTAGTTGCTAGAGTTTTTATTACTCCATCAATTTTATTAACTGTTACTGTTCTATTCAGGAATTTTATCTTTTTGGTTCATTATTACTAATCTATGTGTTCATAAATTTATACATTTCTTCCAGATTCTCCAATATTGAAATATAAAATTTAAGAATAGTATTTTTTAATAACCCTGTGTGCTTCTGTGGTGTCCTTAATCCAAGAGACTATAGGTCTCAGAATTCAGTACCAGCCTGGGAATTGTGGGAAGAGATATCAGTGCATTACATGTATGGTGTTTCAAATCTGGCCCCTGTTCACTGACCCTAGAATATATTGGATCACACATTTAGGGTAGAGACTTACTGGGTTTTCCACACGTGGTCCTAAGGATAACATCTCTAAAGGTTCCTGTAAGTTAGACAGTTTTAAATACTGTATTGTGATTGCCATATCAACCTTGGTGTGGTACTTTTAACACACATATGATCTCTGATACTTTTGTATCATTATTGAAAGTTTATCTTATCTTGGATTTGTTCTTTCTTATGCTCATCTTTGGGCTCCAGGTAATTGCTATTTCCATGCTTCTTAAAAATGGTTGTTTTCTTTCACCAATTAATTTCTCTATACCATGAAATAGAAGATACTCTGCACTATCATAAGAATGCATGGAAAGGTTATGTACATGGA
Source organism: Cuniculus paca (assembly GCA_004365215.1). Taxonomy (NCBI): domain Eukaryota; kingdom Metazoa; phylum Chordata; class Mammalia; order Rodentia; family Cuniculidae; genus Cuniculus; species Cuniculus paca. Next base: position 3,886 of record RJWT010033124.1, read on the forward strand.
ATTCATATACTGTAGGTGTATTGCTTTCATTTATTTTTTAAAAAAACTATCAACATTGTAGAATTTTCTTCTGTGAAAGCTTTGGGGAATTTACAGTTGTCCTGGGTACCTTTAAGGTTCTCAGCAGCTAAGTTTGGCAAGATGCAATTCTAAGAAGGCCATTGGGGACCATGATAGAATGCATTGTATGGTAAGATATCTTTCACCCTATTTAATTTTTCTAGACATCTCCATAAAAATTCACTAAGTCAGTCTTCTCAGCAACCTACAGATTTTCTTATTTTCTCTTTTTATTTCATTTCACTATATTTATTTTCTTTCTTCCTTTCTTTCTCTTTCTTTATACTTCTGCACTGTTTTGCTAAAGTTTTTTTTTTATTTTTTAAACTTGATTCTTCAGCCATCCCATGGTTACTTTCATTGGTGGATAATGATATCTTTCTTGAGACCTAAAATAGCAAAGGCAAGCCTGGGCAACAAAAGCAAGGCAGGAGATACCACAATTCCCTGACTTAAAATTATACTACAAAGCTACTGTGATAAAATCAGCATGGTACTGGCAAAAAACAGACCTGTGAATCAATGGAATAGATTACAAGATGAAGACACAACTACAAACACTCAGTTATCTTATGTTTGACAAAGGGCAAAATTTGTTCACTGGAAGAAAGATAGCTTCTTTGATAAATGATGCTGGAAAAACTGGCTTTTCACATGCCAAAGACTAAAACTAAACCCATGTCTGTCACCATGCACTAAACTAAAGTCAGAATGGGTCAAAGATCTAAATATTAATGTAGAAACACTAAATCTACTGGAAAAGAAATTGGGTAGAAATCTTGAAGACATAGGGGTAAGCAGAGTTCATGAACAACAACAAACTGCACAGGAAGTACTTCAAAAAATCAACAACTTGGATCTCATCTTATTAAAAAGTATTTGCACATTAAAAAACCCACAGAGTGGGAAAAATCTTAGTCAACCATTCCTCAGACAAAGAACTTCTATCTAGAACATGTAAAGAACTGAAAAAATCAGGCCCCACAAATTCAAATACCCAATCCAAAAATCACCACCTGAGATGAATACACACTTCACAGATGAAGAAATATGGATGGCAAATAAATATATGAAAGAACGTTAACCATCATTGGTCATTCGAGAAATGCAAATTAAAAAACACTGAGATTCCATCTTGCCCTTGAAAGAATGGTTATTATCAGGAAATCAACCAGTGACAAATGCTGGATGGGCTATAGAGAAAAAGGCACCTTCTCCACTGTTGGTTAGGAGTGTAGACTGGTACAACCACTGTGGTAATCAGTGTGGAGCTTCCTCAGCAAACTAGGACTCAAAGTCCCATGCTAGCCACCTATTACCCTTCTGGGTATTTTCTCAGAAGAATAAAAAACATCATGCCACAGTGATAAATGTGCATTCATGTTTGTAGCAGCATAATTGTAATAGCTAAATCTTAGAAACAACCCAAATGCCCATCAATGGAGGAATGGATAAAAACGATGTGGTATTTTTATATAATGGAGAAATACTCTGATACAAAGAAGGATAGACTTGAGGTTTTTATAGGTAAATGGATGCAACTGGAGACCATACTCATAAGTGAAATAAATCAAACTTGCATGTGTAAACATTGTATTGTCTCCCTAGTGTAAGAAATTGAAAAAGTGAATAAGATCCAAAATCTACAATAGATATTGTGAAAGGGAAAGAAATTGTTCAAAAGGAAAGAACAACTGGATGGGGAAAGGAGAAAAGAAGGAAGGGAAGTACATATATATGATAGCTACGATAGTCATACTACTTCTTTGTTAATTGAAAAAAAAGATTTGTGCTTATATTTTTTGATCAATTTTTCATGCCTGTATCTTGTAATCTGAGCAAATACTTTCAAGATGACAACATGCAATATATTAACCATTGCTAATTTCTTATTATCTTGTTTTGAAATTCTGTATCATTTTTATTGTTTTGTTCTCTTTAAAATAAAAAAAATCTCCTCTTGTTTTGTAGGGGACTAAATGTAGTATTTCTTAATTAGACATCTGGCTCCTTATTCTAGAACTCACTTTAATATTTTAAAAACGTTGTTTTTATTCTTGTTGCATTGTAATATTCTATCACACTAGAGTAGGATTTGTTCTTAGCTGTATGAAAGATAAGGTAATTAAAACCCAAATTGCTCACATACATTTGGAATGTGGATGATTACCTCATATATATTTTACTTCTCCTGAATGCCATTAATTTTATAGTTCTGAAAATATTATAATTCCCATAGGTTTCTTGTTCTCCATGCAGGGGAAGAAAGGAACTCTATTACATAGAAGGGCAAAAAAGCAAATGAACATGTGGAAGATTTCTGTGTATGCTTTCCTATAAAGCAAATCTTTAGAAGGACTTGCTGAAGAACAAATCCATTGTGACCGAAATCATGTCTACTGCTGTTAGACAATGCAGACTTTCTTCCTTCCCCATAGGCAACTGCTATTATGAAAAAATAATGTGTTCCAAGGATTAGACTAAATCTGTATGTCTGTATCTGGTAATCTGAGTAACTCTTTTGAAGGTAACTATACAAAATAACAACCTTTGGTATGTTCCTACTACCTTGTTTTGAAAGCCTATATTGTTATTGTTTTGAGCTCTCTGTTATTGTTATTTATTTGTGTCTTTTGTTTCTTGTTTTTCTTGTGTTTTGTTTTGTTATTCCCTCTGACACAGAAAGGATAGATGTACATGTACAGGCTTATACTGCCTAGAACTACTCTAAAGAGTTTACAAGAACTGATTTTATTAAATGTGATGGTATGAACAGACACTTTGAAGAAAATGAGACATTATGGTTAACCATTGCTGATTTCTTATCATCATATTCTGAAGTCCAATAATGCTTATATTCTTTGATTTGATTGGTTTAAATCTGTTTTCTATTATTTGATTGCAATATGTGAGAATATATGAACAGCTATTTTGAAGAAAACAAGAGACATTATGATAGCCATTGTTGATTTCTTATTGTCTAGTTTGAAGGCCTGTAATGCTTTCATTCTTTTTTTTTGATTGGTTTTATATGATTTTGTTTTGTTTGAATTTATTGTGTGTAAAGGTATGAACAACTATTTTGAATAAAACAAGAGACACTATGGTAGCCACTATTGATTTTCTGTTGTCTTATTTTGAAGTCCTGTATTGCTTGCATTGTTCTATTCTGACCTGATTTGTTCTGTTTTACTCTGTTTCATTTTGTTTTATTCTCTTTAAAATAAAAAAAGAAAATAATGTGTTCCAAAACATGTTTGATGCATTTATTATAGGGCATAGGAAAAGATTTTTAAACCATATCCTGCTGTAATAGCAAAATGGCAAAGCAAGGATGTATCAGTTATTAGGCCATACTTTAATTGCTTTGTATAAACATTGTGCTTTTTATTAGATATGTTCTACTTTATCCACCTTTAATTATCCACACTCTGTAAATTGTATTTCAAATGTTAAGGGATCTTTCATGTACTATCTGAGAAATAAAACCATGACTATTCCCTGGTACTTTCTTTAGGACTATTTCTTCATTTTTGTTTCCTGAGTTGTAAAATAGGCTTAGGGAGATAGGTCAGCCCTGCGTATGTTAAAACCATCAGCAAGTCTTTACAAAAGGAGTCAATGTTCTTGTATCTCAGATAGACATAACAAGAAAAGCTGTAGCATATGCATACCAAAGTGAGGTAGGAGTAATAAGTAGAGGGGGCCTTAGACCTCTCCTTTTCTGATGGCATCTTAGTAAGTATGGAAACAATGATAACACAGGAAATCATAATTAAAATAAAGTGACCCATTAGCAAAATGATAGAATGGGCAAAAATAGCATTTTCATGATAGGAAGCATAATCACAAGAAAGGCTAACCTTAGGCAAGATGTCATTAAAAAAGTGCTGGGTAAAGTAAGAATCACAAAAAAGAGAAGCTGAATATATAAGACAAAGCACAGGGAAACCAGGGAGGGATTCAGCCATCCAAGAGCCGTCATGAGGTGAGAGCAGGTTCTCCTCATCATCAATGTGGAATAACACAGTGGGTTGGGGACAGCAATGTAAGGTTAAAGGATACTGCAGACAAAATGAAGCAATTATTGGCACATTGGGAGAGAAAGTCATCACAAGCAGTAGTTGTTAAAGCATCAATAAATTTAAAATTTATAGCAACTTCTCATTGAAATTCTTTTCAAATTACTAAATAAAATGAATACTAAATGAATACTAAAATAAAATGAAAGTTTAGTCAAAGGAATTTGAAGGATCTATCTTATGCCAAAATGATATATTCAGGTGATGATTCTCAGATAAATTTTTTGTGGAATATTCAAGACATTTTCTAGTGGTACACTACTTAGATTTTTTTTTTTGGAGGGAAATATAGAAAGGATTAACCTGATTTCCTCGCATCAATGTTTCAAGTCATATTTCTGTTTAATTTTTTCATTCATGTGGAGCAGAAAAGCGACATGAAGTCTGCATAGAATTGATTTTAACTTCAGTTGGTTAAAAGGTGAAGGCAGCAAGGGTTAAAATATGAATGGGTTGGGGAGAGAGAGGAGGCACTGGCTGCACATTATTTTGGAGGGCAGACAAATATCAAAGAAAAAGGAGCTGAAAGATAAAGAGATACTGTTATTTGGGTGTTGCTGTTTTCATCTGAATTATAGTTTAGAGTAGTGAGTTAGTTAGGGTTCAGTAGAGGAACAGAATATTTGTCTTACAAGGTAAGCTCCCCATGGCCACTTACAGTAGGGTTGTCTGCACAGTAGAGAGCAGAGGATGTAGCCAAAAGTCAATGGCTAGAGCTCACTGTAGAGCCCCTGAAAGTCTATATTGGAAAGCTAAAGGTTCTGCATTGGGTGGCTGAAAAGCCTGTCCTGAAAGGCTGAAGGGTCTGTGTTGGACAGTTGAAATATCTGAGTTGGAAATCTGGAGATGGATGGACAAAGGTGATGGAGAAGGTCCTCTGAGGAAGCAAAAAGTGATTTCCTTCTTCTTTCCTTCTTTATTCCATCCAGGTTACAAACCTGTTTTTTTGGTGCCACCTGAACCTAGGGTAGGTATTCTATCTTTAGTAAGTCAATAACTCAGACACACCCAGAAGAGTGTTAACTAATCCGCTAGGCACTTCTTTTTCAAGTTGACAGGACAATTAGCCATCACAATCCATCTCTTGTTAATTTGACAGCCAGACACATATCCTTAACCCATACTCAGTCTCCAGCTACAACAGCAAGTTCATAATTACACCTAACATGGTACAATTATCCTGTGTACCAATAAAAGCACAATAATTTCTCCCCAGAAAGCCAAGTTTTTCTTTGGTGATGTTTACTCTTAATATTTCATGATTTAAAATTATAATATAAGTTGAACATTACTTAAGAACTAATATTAGGTCACCAACATAATGTAACAAAAAGAAAATAAGGACAACAGTTTAATATATGTATATATCTATATATGCATATTACTATAATAGGAGAGAACAAAATTACAATTCTTGTTTCTGTACCTGATCATACAGTCATAGGTGGTATTTATAACTGCCTGCTTCTACTACCCATTCTGTATTCCCTTGGCCTTCAACAAACACTTCAGTGGGTCTTGGTTCTTTTCCTGGTGGGGTGACCCATAACATCATTTTTGAAGGTTCTGGGACACTTGTCGTCCTGCCTAGATTGGGTTGTGTTTTCTCATAAACCTTAATAATAGAGCACGATAACACTAGGTAACTCCTTAAGAGAGCTCCTGCATTCCATATATAGTCTTCCTTTCATCTGTTATGCAGTAGCAGTTCAGGTTCTCCTTGATAGTCTGGATCAATCACCCCTGGAAACATGGTGAGTAACTTTCTTTTTAGTTTATCCAGAAGCATGAAAAGCCCAAAATGACCATGGGGAAGACGTAGCTTCCAGTTCAATGGAATCATTGTTTTGCCTCCTGGTACAAGCCTTCTCCCTCTGGAGCTAAGACTTCTAGGCCTTCTGAGCTTAAAGCTATGGGAACAGGAAGCAGAAATTTTACTAGTGGGAAAGCCTAGGAACTGGAGACAGAAAAATGGCAGAGAACTGAGTGTCAGCTACTCAGTTTCTTCAGGACGAAGTGCTGAGAATCTGGAAACAACAGCTTGGAGAGAAATCAAAGGTGTTCTAAACCACATGAGATCCACAGGGGAAATGATAGAGGAGAAGAAGAAAATAGGATTCATTGCTACAGGAGAAACAGCTCACTGCCACATATTGAAGACTTCGTGGTACTGCTGGAGTAGCTACGTAGCTACAGGGCAGGCAGTCAGTGAAAGTAACTTTGCTCCTCTCTGGAAGACTGAAGCCTGACCCGGGCTGGGAGAGTCTTGTGCAGTTAGAAGCAGCAGGGTGAACATGAGACATTTTCCTGAGTGGCCCAACCCACAGTCATTATTTGATGAGTGAACCAGAGTGGCAGTGATCCACATCCAGTTTTGCAGAGTAGCAGCTGGTAGGTGGGATCACCATTTTATCTCAAAATGCTATGGGGCTTGAACTCCAGGAGCAGAGAAGCCTTGGGGTCATTTCAGTGCCAACATTTTGGAGTGGAAAGAGCGAAGTGCTGTCCAGCTGTCAGTTGTACAGCAGACTGGGAGGAACTTGGATGAGGAGTAGGAACTGGGACCTATGCTCCAATCCAGTGAACACCAAAAGCCAGTCATAGCCCTAGCTATAAAGGACTAGAAGCAGCCCCTTGCTTTATGGTGCAAGTAGACAAGTGTCCTTGGCCTGTAGTGGGACAAGGGCAGCACCCCCTGCCCTTTATTCAGGGGCACAAACAGGCAAGAGGCCTTGGATTGTGATGGGACAAAAGCGCCCTCCACCTCCCTGTGGCCAGTAGTGCAAGCAGTGAGCTGCTTTGGGCAGGACAAGGGCACCACTCCTTGCCCTGGGACCAGCAGGGAAATAGTCTTGGCTATCTGTGAACAAGGGCATGACCCTTGCCCTAGCACCAACTCCCGTAAGCGGGGTCAGCAGTGTAGCCAAGATCAGTAGTGTTCTCAGCAGCAATCCTACTGTGGACTTGGTAGAGTTATTAAGTACGGATTCCAGCTCTGACTAGGGAACTATCACTGAACTAGGGGAACCAAAGGAATTTTTTAAAATAATGTTTTTTTCTATTTCTTTATTTTTAATTTTTGGGAGGTAGTGGTATAAGTTTTGACTTATTGTTTGGTTTGTCTTTTCTGTCCTGCCTCTTTCCTCATTAGTCTTTTGGTCTTCTCTGATATTTACAAGTGAATGAACACTGTCTCTAGTCTTTCTGTTTTGCCTTCAAATTGTTTTTCTTTCTCCTTCATTCTTTCTCCAAAGTTGAATAAAGAAGTTATAAAAATTCTAAATAGCCAAATATCAGTCAATTAAATTGAAAATGTAATTAAAAACTTATCAACAAAAAAAGTCCAGGTCCTAATGGATTCACTGCTGAACTATAAAAGAAATATAGAGAAGATCTAATGCCATTAATTGTCAAACTGTTTAACGAAATTGAAAGAGGAGCAATACCACCAAGGTCATTCCTGGAAGCAAGTATTACATTAATAACAAAACAAGAGAAAGACCCAACCAAAAAGGAAAACTATAGGCCAATCTTCCTAATGAGCATAGAGGCAAAAATCCTCAACAAGATAATGGCAAACAGAATGCAGGAAATCATTAAGAAGATTATACATCATGTCTAAGTAGGATTCATCCCAGGGATGCAGGGATGGTTTAACATACACAAATCAATAAATGTAATACACCATATCAACAGAACTAAGGATAAAACCGTATGATCATCTCAATAGATACAGGACAAGCATTTGACAAAGTCCAACACCCATTCATGATAAAAGCACTACAAAAATTGGAATAGATGGTCTTTATCTCAATCTGATAAAAGCTAACTGTTATAAAAAAAACAGCCAACATCATACTAAAAAGTCAAAAACTAAAAAAGCTTTCTCTCTAAAATCAGGAGCAAGACAGGGATTTTCACTATCACCTATCCTGCTCAATGTAGTTCTGGAAACATTAGCTGGAGCAATCAGACAAGAAAATGAAAAAAAAAGAATAAATATAAGAAAGGTAAGAGTTAAACTATCATTATTTTCAGATGACATGATACTTTACATAGAAGACCCTGAAACCTCCACCAAAAGACTTCTAGATTTAGTAACCAAATTCAGTATCATATCAGGGTACAAAGTGAACACTCACAAATCAATAGCATTGCTGTACACAAATAACAAAGTCACTGAGAGAGAAATTAGGGAAACAACACTGTTATGGTTTGAGACTGGATACCCCCTCAAAGCTTCAAGCAGTCAGGTTGGTGGGCTTCTAGAGTTTGTGAATGACCCAATGCTGGGATTATGGGTGTGAGTGCCGCACCAAGTAGGTGTGGCCTGCATATAATATAAGGTACAGAAATAGCCTTCTTTCTGTTCTCCTCCCCTTTTTTCATTCTTGTAGCTTGCTGCCACTATGAACAGTTGCCCCTTAGCCATGCCATCCTGCCTTGGAGTGAGCTGATTATGGACTGAAACTTCCACAAACTGTGAGCTAAATAAACCCTTCCTTCTTTATCTTTGGGTGTCAGGTATTTTGTCTCAGCAATGAGAGAGAAAAATAACCAAGACAAACGTCTTTCACAATAGCATCAAAAAAAATGAAGTACTTATTCATCAGTCAAACAAAAGAAGTAGAAGTAAAAGATCTATACATTGTGAACTATGGTATTCTGAAAAAAGGAGATCTAAGAGGATATCAGAAAATAGAAAGATATCCCTTGCTCATGGGTAGGAAGAACCAACATAGTGAAAATGGCCCTACTTCCAAAATTGCTAATATAGATTAATGCAACCCCAATCAAAACACCATTAACATATCTCACAGAACTAGACAAAACATTCCTAAAATTCATTTAGGTCTCACAAGGGAAATAATTCTCAGCAACAATGGCAAGGCAGGGGTAGTACAATCCCTGACTTGAAATTATACAACAAATCTACTGTGATAAAAGAGTATAGTACTGGCAAAAAACAAAACAAAACAAAACAAAACAAAACAAAACAAAACAAAACAAAACAAAACAAAACCAGAACTGAGGATCAATGGAACAGATCGGAAGCTTTAGAAATAACTCCCAACACATTTAGAAATCCTATCATTGATAAAAAGGCCAAACACATATAGTGGAAGAAAGATAGCCTCTGTAATAAATGGTGCCAGAAAAACTAGGTTTCCACATGCTGAAAACTAAAACTAGACCCATGTGTATCACCATGGACTAAAATAAAATTGAATATATCAAAGATCAAAATATTGAAACAGAAATACCGAATCTGGAAGACGGAATAGGCAGAACTCTTGAAAACATAAGTGTAGTAAAGATTTCATAAGCAAAACCCTGATTGTGTGGGTAATACTACAAAGAACCTACAACTATTACAACTATTACTCACCTATTAAAAAGCCTTTGCAGAGCAAAGAAGTCAACTGAGTGAAAAGAAAACCCACAGAGTGGGAAAAAATTTAGGTTTTTTTGTTCTCCAAACAAAGTACTAATATCTAGAACATATAAAGGATTGAAAAAATGAGATTCCCTCCAAATTAAATACTCAATCAAAAATGGGCATCTGAGATGAATACATACTTTTCAGATGAAGAAATACAAATGACAAACAAATACATGAAAAAATGTTCAACATCATTGGTCATTCAATAAATGTGAATTAAAACAACTTTGAGATTCCATCTCACTCCAGAAAAAATGGCTATCATCAAGAAATCAACCAATAACAAATGCTGGATGGGATATGGGGGAAAAGGACACTTTCTCCACTGTTGGTGGGAGTGTAGACTGGTACAAGCACTGTGGAAATCAGTGTGGAGATTCCTCAACAAGCTAGGAATATAGGTTCCATTTGACTCAGATATTTCCCTTTTGGGTGTCTTCCTGGAAGAATTAAAAACATCATACCACAGTGATATATGTCCAGTGATATGCATGTTT
>RJWT010033125.1:0-13971 GCA_004365215.1 Cuniculus paca
ATTTCTCATAATAATTTATAGCTAAGAGAGCCAGGTTTCTCACTGTCAGAAAAAGAAGTTATAAATAAGCAGAAGATTTGGAGGTAGGAGGGATGAGAAGGTTAGAATGTACCCTTCGAGGCTGGACTAGAGTCAGGGAGATGAATATGAACTCATGATTATTTTAATATACTATAAAGGGATAGATATAGAAATAGACATTTGTGTACACATAGGTGAGTATATAACATAAATTTCCTAGATCCTTCTGCTGACAGTGCCTAGAACAGTAACAAACACAACTAGTGCCTAATCTTGGTTTCTAAATACTATTCTATGTAAGAATGAACCAGCATTCTCTGGACACATGGTTGATTCTGGGACTGCGGCAAGGAAAATACAATGCAAGCCTGAAGCTACTTGCAGTGTCAGCAAATAGGGAAATGCCTTTTTAAAAATGGGGCATGGCTGGGGACATAGCTCAGCGGCATAAACACCTGCCTGGCAAGTGCGAGGTCATGAGTTCAATTCCCAGTACAAAAAAAAATGAGGCATGTTCAAATGACATAGCCTATTTAAAAGAGCTCACAATTGTCAAAGATGCAATACTGTAATTTGAACAAAACAGCACCAATACTGGGCTATAATCCAAAGAATAAATGTCCATAAATTCATACTGATATAAGTGCCTAGACAGATTAAAAATAAGGGAAAAGGTACAATTAAGTATAAAAGAATTCCTTATGGAAGAGTTCTAGTTAAACATAGAAAGAATGAAGGAAATAGAAAATTATCTTTAAAACAACAGAGCAGGAACCGAGTAGGCAGGACCACCTGATGAATGCTAAAATTAGTGGCCAAAACTCTAAATAGGATGTTTGCATAACTTCAAACGAACTTCCCCAATATACTTAGCATTGTGGTAGTTTTACTGTATGTCTAAACTCTGATAGTCTTCTCTCAGAAGGAGAGCTTAGTTTTCCTCTTCTTGAATGTGGCCTGGACTTAGTTACTCATTTTTGAAGAGCTAAATACGAAAGGAGCACTGTAACTTCACAGAGAGAAAGCTGGCACACACCTGTAGCCGCAGCAGCTACTTGTGAGGTTGTGGTGGAAGGACCACCCAGGTAACTTAGTGAGACTTCATCTCAAAAAGCTAAACATTATATAGTGTTTTTTTTTTCCAAAACAATATATAGTGAGGAAGCCTGGCAAACACCCCTTAACCAAATAATCAGACTAATGTTTCCAGTAATAAACCATATTAATATAATGTCCCAGTAGGAGATGAGAAGAGCTTATCATCTCTGTAATAGTCTCCTCCCAAATTTATAACCTTAATCATGGGAAAGATCAGAGAAACTAAAACTGAAGGAAATTTATAAAAATACTTGTTAATTCATCTTCAAAAGTGTCAAGCTCATGAAAAACAGAAAGATCAAGAAACCACCACATACTAGAAGAGATCAATGAGATATGACAGCTAAGTGCAATGTAGTATCCCGGATTACATCTTGGAATAAAATATTATTATCAGTGGGAACAATGCAGAATCTGAATAAAGTTCATCAGTTAATAATACAATATTATTATTATTATTATTTTTGCGGCACTGGGGATTGAACTCATGACCTTGCGCTTGCCAGGCAGGCGCTTAGACCGCTGAGCTAGATCCCCAGCCCTGTTTTTGAGACAGAGTCTCACTATGCCATTCAGGCTGGCCTTGAGCTCACTTTGTAGCCCAGGCTGGTCTCGAGCTCACAACGATCTGCCTGTCTCAGCCTCCCGAGTGCTGGGATTACAGGTGTGAGCCACCACGCCCGGCTAATAATACAATATTAGATTAAAGGTAATTTCTTAGTTTTAATGAATATACCATAGTTACATAAAATTTGAGGAATCGAGGTTAAGAGAATACAGAGGGCTGGGGATATAGCTCAGCGGCACAGTGCCTGCATGGTAAGTGTGAGGTTCTGAGTTTGATTCCCTGCACCAAAAAAAAAAGAAAGAAAGAAAGAAAGAAAAGAAAAAAAGAAGGAAAGAAATTAGGGCTCATAAATGCAGATGTACCATCTTTGAACATAAAAAGAATAAGATACTTATCTGGCAATACTTGATAGCTATGTGAAGCCATGGTTGGAAATACTGTATTTAATAAGTGCTCCTTCTCACATTATGTATATAGACATTTGTGGCTACAAGAATATTCATTTATAAGGCAAAATAGTGCAGTGATTTAAATAGAACATGGATTGGGAAGTCACATAGCACGGACTGGCTTCCCTGGCTCTTACCTAAATTATCTTTTATAAATTGCATCACCTTTCCAGGTCTGTTTTCTCTTCTGTAAAGTGAGGATTAGGTGAAATAACATATGTATGGTGCCACGCATAAAGTAAGCACTTGCAGAGAATAACTATTAGCAGAATTCAGACAGTAAATGTTCAGTTAGGACTCAGTGTTTAATAATTTAAAGAAATTCCTTATATCTCATTGCTAGTCTGAGGACTTGAATATTACCAAGTATAGTTTTCTTATTTTCCAAACCTGATGATGTATGGAGTTACATGGTTCAAAGGCCTGCTGAAGAGTCCCAGGGAACAGATTCCAGAGCTTACTATAGGCTTAATGAACTAAAGTCTCTGAAGGTCAAGCTTGAGAATCTACCTTTAAAACAAAAACAAAAACAAAAACAAAAAACTCTCATCTGATTCTGAGACTATTATCCACATTTGGGAACCATTGAGATAAAGTATTGACGGACGTGGGTATAGTGAGTGAACCCTGTCATGTTGGGATCAGAGTGCTAGAGGAAAGGTTACAAAGGAGAGTATGTTTGTGATGCTTTGTAAACTGCAAAACACTACCAATGGAGGTTACTGTTAAGCAAAGAGGAGGGATCTTGAACTGCTAGTGCTGGAGAGATGAGACCCAGAGTGGTTAATGCAACCTGTTTAAAAGTTAGGCAGCAAACTAGGCAAAATATATATGGTGTTATAATGTAAGTGCTAAATGGGTACCAGAGACATAAAACGTGATGAGAGTGGGAATAAAGGTTACTGTAGGATTGGCAACTTAGGAAAACTTGGGCAGATGAGAATAAGGAATTGGTTCTAAAGGATCAAATTCCTATTAGTAATACAGGGGAAGAGGAACTGAGCAAAGACACAGAAGGAGGCATGCACCAGACAAGTCTGTGATACTGGGGGCTAGACTTGGTATGCTGGAGCAGAAGATTCACACAGAGAAGGGGAGAAAGGTGACTGGAGAAAACTTTGGGAAGGCACTGACCCTTACTTAAGGAGTTGGGATAATCATGTAAGCAGAAGATATCCAAAGGTTTTTGAATAATATTTTCGTGAGGGACTAAAAGCAGAGCCTTTGAATCCCAAGGGCCCATGGACAGTCTAAATAAAGGGAGCAATTGCAGTGTCCTAGGAATAGGGCAGTAACAGTCTGAAAGTGGGCATGGAGAAATGCAGATCACATAAATGCCATAAAAAGAACTGACAGTTGTTGGATCTTGTATGGATTAAAGAAGAGAGAGCAACCATTGTGAACTTGGGGGATTTTGAGTACAATGACACCACAGATGGAAACAGGACTGGAAGAAAAGGAAACAGATGGCAGCATTTGTACGTGACTCACCTTCATGTGCTCAAAATTTGTTATCCCCATCTGAGGGAGGTTTGAGCAGTTTACATGGATGAGTTTATTGCCACTGATGAAGTTTGCAGTAAAACACTCCTGTCAGTACAAAAACATCACTTTAAAATGTACTGAAATTAGGACAGAAAAGAGGAGGAAGAGAGGGAAAGAGGAAGGGTGGAATGAAATCATGGTTTCCAACTCTATACTGAGAAAAAAAGTTATTTTGTGTCTTCATGATACTATATATTTTCTGAAAGCAGTTGGTTAAACTTGATGCTGCTACTTAAAAATTTCTTCTGTATGCTGCAATGCTTCATGGTGTTTGTTTTCAGTACAGGAGACTGAACTCAGGGCCTTGCACATGCCAGGTAAGTGCTAAACCACTGAGCTACACCCTCAGCTCTGCTTTATGTCTCGTCCAGTTACATTATCAATACAGTATGGACAAAAGGTTGCAGATCTTATGTGGTAGCCTAAAATCACAATAGAATCAACAAATTAAGATAATTACAGGATCTTTTTGATAAAACTTTTGAGTTAATTGGCTAAATTATATGAATCCTCAACTGCTTGTGATACCTGACATACTTAGGAAAGATACCTGACATATTTAAGAAAGCAGAAATTTAAGGTAAGGGAGTTGCCACTAAAACAACTTGACAAACTACCAGAAAGTCTATGGTGGACAAAATAGTCTTCTATGAAAAGAGGCCTATACAAATTTCTTAGCCTTTATTAGAGGATTGCAGAGAAGTGTAATCTCTGTGATTAATAGGAAAAACAAACACATGTGACCCTCTCTTCCCAAATACAAATATCTATCAGTGGCAAGGCCAAAATTAATACCTGTTACAGGTTAGGGGTGTAGCTCAGTAGTAGTGTGTATACTTAACATGTACAAGACCCTGAGTTTGATTCCCAGGACCTTTCTCCAAATCCAAGTTACTTCCTCCAAAGTCCAGGACTTTTCTACACTTCTAGTGAAAAAGAAGCAAGGGTTCAGGTCAGGGTAAAGGAAATACGAGGTAGGCTGAGAGCATGAGATTTCAAAAGTTATTTTTGTGTACCTTGTATTGAGGGAAGCCTAGCTGGCTAATCCACTCTGCAACCTTCTCTGGGCTCCATTTAAGAAACTCAAATTGTGGCTCCATCATTGTCTGGGGCCTGGATTCTTCATCTTTAGGTACCAGTTCTTCCAACTCTTGGGACAAATCTACAGTTTTCTTCTCATTAAAGGACTCTTTTAATTCCATTTGAGACTCTGAGAAATGTAAGTTTGAGTATTCATTGAAATCAAGTTCAAGCAGTTTTGAGAATTCTTGAGAATTCTTATGTGTACTATGTAAGTCTACTTCACTTCCTCTTTGAGAACCTAATGCACCGTCGTTTCTAATTTTGTCGGTTTCTTTTACAAACTTTGTTTCTCTTGATTGGGCTTCATCTGTTAACTCTAGATCTTTCTCCTCAGTTGACTCTGTTTTTCTCTTCTCTTGAAGTGGTTTGGTCACCTGTAGTGGCACTTGACTTGTTTCCTCAGTTGGTTTTCTTGGTTCCATCTTTGAAAACTCCAATTCAGTCTGTTCTGGTGGCTCTAGGCCTTTCTCCTCAGCTGAGTTCCTTAGTGTTTCCTCTGATTTGAACTTCTCTGGCAGTGCCAGTCCTATCTTCTCACTTGATTTTCTCTGCTTCCCTTTTTGATCTATTGTTTTAGTATACTCTAGTGGCTCTGGAACTTTCTCAATTGACTTTCTTTGTGTCTCCTCTTCAACATCTGGTTTAATCTCCTGTAGTTGTACTAATCCAGTCTCTGCTGGTGTCCTTGGAATCTTTTCTTCATCTGACCTTCTTTTTGTCTCCTTTAGAACCTCTGATGTGGTCTTTTCTGATGGTTCTAGACTTGTTTGGACAATTGGTTTTCCTGATTCTTGCTCAGGAAACTCTGATTCCAGTGGCTCTGGAACCTGCTCTTCAGTTGACTTTCTTGTTTTCCAACCTGGAAACTCTTGCTTAGGTGGCTGCCTTCCTATATCCTCAGTTGACTTTCTTTGCATCTCCTCTGGAACCTCTGGTTTAGTTTCTTCTGGAGGCTGTAGGTCTGTTTTCTCAATAGATATTTCTGGTTCCTGATCTGGAAACTGTAGTTTAGTCTGCCCTGGTGGCTTTATCTTTTTCTCTTCAGTTGACTTGTTTTGTGTCTCCTCTGGAATCTCTGGTTTGGTTATCTCTTCAGTTGATTTTCTTGATTTCTCACTTGCAAAATCTGGTTTGGGCTGCTCTGAAGGCTCTAGATCTGTTTGTGCATATTCTCTAAGTGATTGCTCTGGAGCCTCCCGTTCAGTCTCCTCTAGTAGTAACTCCAATCTTGTCTCACTGGTTGTGGCCCCTGAAACCTCAGATTTGGTTTCCACTGGTAACTGTGTATCTGTTTCTGTGGCCCATTCCCTGATATCTGGTTTAGCTTTCTCTCGTGGCTCGAGGTCTGGTTCCTCACCCTTTTCATCCACAGAGACCTTCAAATCCTTGTAAAGCTTGCCTCCCATTTCTTCCAGTGTCTCTGACTTCAACACTTGGGGGATCCCTAGTTTGGCTTGAATAAATAGGTCCATTTGTGTCTCCTTGGAAATTTCTTCTTCAGAGGTCCAGGTTGGTTCTAGCTGTACATTCTTTTCATGCTCTGGCTCCTCCTCTTTAAAGTCCTTTTCCTCAGTCTCCAGTGGCTGTGGCTCTTCGTCAATCTCAGAAAGTAGCTCCGCGCCTGCCTCTGCCGTGTATGGTTGGGTATCCTCGGACAATTTACGAAGTCCTGGTATTTCAGGTATTTTAGGCTCTGGTTTCTCATTTTCATCTGGGTCAGAATAGTCATCTGGGATTTCAGACATTATGCAGTTCAGCCGACGCGCCCAGGCCTCTTAGCAACCCTAACTTCCGACAGCGTCTCTATGGATACCACAGTTTCCGGTAGTGTCTTCCTCAATCTCCTCCAGGTTTTGTTGATTCTCCCAAGCCCTGACTTTAAAGGTTGGCCACCAAAAGTACGCAGTAACTCTCCCCGCGTCCCTGTCGCCAGCCCCTGCGGGACAGAGCTGCTGCGGGCGCCCCTGGGCCGGCGAGCTCTTCCCGCGGCGGCCGCGCGGCTTCTTCCGGCCCGGGGATCCGCTCGGCTCTTCGGCTCGCCGCTACCGCGCTTGCCCGGACTTCGGCTGTTTCCGGAGCCGCTAGCTGCCGGCGGCGCAGACGCTCCCGGCGCGGGCTGCAGATGTCGGACCGGCTGGCGGCTGAGGGGCCGGGCTTTTGGAGTGCGGCAGCCCGCCGAGGCTCGGCGGGCGGCGTCGGGGACGGCCCAGGAGTGGAGGGGAGCCAGGCGGCCGTCTCAGGTACGCAAGGCCCACGCGCTGGCGGGTGGGTGCCGCCCGGCCTCGGGGCCCCGCACCTCGGCGCGCGCTCTGCCGGGCTCGCGGTGCAGCGGACCCGCCTCGCAGCCCCTTCGCGCACAGGACCCCGCTGCAGTGGGGCGCGACCCCTGTCCCGCCGTCGCCGCCATCGCCACCACTGCCACCCGGGCCCTGGTTGCGCGCGAGCTTGTTTTCTGCTCCGTTTCGAAATGCCTCGGTGCCTGCCCCGTTTCCTTTCTCAGATCAGCCCAGACAGTCGTGACGGGGTGGCTCTGCCCAGCTCCAGCCCGCGTCACCTCGCACTGACCTCGCTGCTGCCCCCGCTTCGGGCTGTCCACTGCCCCCCGCCTCCGCCCCTGCCCCAGCCCCTCCGCGCTCCGCGGGGTCCGAGCCGGTAGCGTCGCCCTCCGCTGTGTAGACGCCGCTTCGCCCTGGCCTCCCTGCACGTAGGCCCCTTAGCTCGCCGCCATCCTCGGCATCTCCTTGAGAGGGAAGATGAGAAGCAGAGTCGTGGGCTCTGAGGTCTTGAACTACGCGGTAGTAGAGCGAAGGCAGGAAACAGAGGGTACAGTAGGGATTTTGGCGACTTCCCTCATTCTCCAGGGTTCTCATTTTCTTGTTTGGGACAATGTCTCCATTTCTACTCATACAAGTTCCTCCATGTGGATTACTTCAGGGTCTAAAGATGAAAGGGACAGTTTGTCCTTACCTTGTAGCCTCAGGATCACCGCAGGATGCAACTTAAGGGATGCCTCTTTGAAATACAGTGATGGAGGGTAGAGAAGTCGTCGCTCTAAAATGCAAATAATTTTCCAGGTCCGAAGTGAGAATGGACACAATAAAGTACAGTGGTTGCAGTGTTACTGTGGGGCCAGGATGCGTGGATTGAAGTCTGGATCTTCACTTTATCTAACAGACCTTGGGCAGATCTCTTCTCTGCCTGTTTTCTCTCTTGTAAAATGTGGTTTCTAACAGAACCTGCCACTAGGGTTGTTGGGAAGATTACATGAGCCGCTGTGACTAAAGCATTTGCCCCTGAAGCCCAAGGTACACACTATGATTAGCAACCCATTTTGAGTATCAGTTCTGTTTCTGCTCAGTTAAACCCCTAGTGCTGCCAGGGGAAGTTCCAGGGTTTTCTCACTTCAAACATAGTGGCTTTTCTGCTTGTATCCCAAATATCTCCCATTTCCCAATTTTTTTTTTTTTGTGAGACAGGGTCTTGCCCGTATAGTTCAGGATGGCCTTGAACTCATGGTGATCCTCCTGCCTCAGCCCCCTGGGAGCTGGGATTATAGGCATACACCACCATGCCTAGCCCCATTTCCTAATTTACACACACACACACACACACACACACTCTCACACTCACACAAGTGCCCAAACTGTGAATCACCCAGCTCTTTTTCATGATTTTGTTTTTACTTTAAAATATGTAACAATTTTTTTCCTTTTTTCTTTTGAACTTTAAGTGCTTTGTATTAAATTTAATACCCATAGTATATATTTACTATTATAGCAATAGAAATTCTAACCACAATTTCTAAAAGATGAAGCAAATAAACTCTTACAAAGGTGCATAAGTCTCATAAACATCTGACCCCTATGTGTGCCGATATTTATAAGTTAAGCATGTTTTAATTTTTCCTTAGATCTTCAGTATGTTTAGGCAAACATACCCAGGCATTTGAATACAAAGTCATTGCTCCCCACTCCCTCCAGGAGATTGAACCCAGGGCCTTCACACTGAGTTACATCCTTTGTACTTTTTAAAATTATTTTGAGAAAGGATTTGTTGGCCAGATGTGGTGGTGCACGCCTGTAATCCCAGCACTCAGGAGACTGAGGAAGGAGGTTCACCACAAGTTTGAGGCTTAGCTGGGCTTTATAGCAAGACCCAGTCTTAGAACAAACAAACCAAAAATCCACAAAAGAGAGATAGAGAGAGAGAGACAGAGAGAAAGAGACAGAGAGAGAAGGAAACTGCCTAAGCAAGATTCAAATTTGCAGTTCCTTCCACTCCTCCATGTGCTAGAGTTACAGGCATGTGCTCTGCCTGGTTTAAATAGAAAGGTTTTTATTTTTTTGGAATTGCTAGAATTGAACTCAGGGCCTTGCCTGCAAGGCAAACACTCTGTTGCTGGGTTGTGTCCCTAGCCCAAATAGAAAGATTTTAAGAGAACTTTAGGAACATATTGAAAGTTAGTGAATTTGTGAGAATGATCCCCACCCTGACTACCTCTTCCTTCCAGGACATTGGTAGCATACTTTCAGTTACTTTTCTTTCTCTTGTCCTCAGAAACAGGATGATAGCTGATTTCTGTTTGTGACATTGTAGGGGTTTCTTATTAAAATCCAGGGTAAGCTGGGTGTGGTGGCACATGCCTGTAATCCCAGCAGGAGGCTGAGGCAGGAGGGTCACTGAGAGTTCGAGCCACCCTGGGCTACAAAAGTGAGTTCAAGACCAGTCCAGACTACGTAGTGAGACCCTGTCTCAAAAAAAAAAAAATCATGCAAAAAACCAAGTAAAGTCCAGGGTACATTCTTCCTCTTGAAGTAGGCTTTGTTGCTAACAAAATAATAGGAATGATAATTTACATGTACTGAATGCTTACTGTGTGCCAAAATGGGGAAAAGACTTGCATTTATTTTCTGATTTAATCTTGGCAGTAATCATCTTCCCATTTTACAGAGGAACTGTAATTGAGAGAAGTTAATTTGTCCTAGTTAAGTATGGAGTTTTTACTGTCCATATGAGATTGTCTCTTTGTTGTAATAGATTATGATTATTTCTTTTTATTGAGTATTAATCAGTTATTGGTACTCCAGGACTATAGTCTTTGTCCTTAAGGTGTTTTTAATTTGTTAAGATGGAAGCGCCACAGGAAACATAAATAATTCAAAATGTTATATCATTGGTTATCTTTCATTATAGTTATTTTTGTACTTATCCCCCAAGCAGTCTTCTTGAATGACATCTGTCTGTCTTGCCTGTCTTCCCCCTCAAGCCCTAATGTATCTCAGAGGTCCATAAATATTGGCTGGTGAAAGTCAGTCTCAATGAAAAGATCTGAAGGAATATCCAGTGCATGTGAGGAATTAGGACTGAGGTACTCAAGAATGTGCCTTTGGTCAGAGTAGTGATTATGAACCATGAACTATCTGGCACCCTCAGGGGCCTTTCTGACAGTGTCTGGAAACATCTTGGTTTGTTAGAAGTAAAGGCAACAATTACTGACATCTAGTGAATATAGACCAGGGGTGTTGCTACATCCTACAGAGCACAGGATAGTCCTACAATGAAGACCTGGCTCCAAATGTCAGTAGTGCTACTTTCAAGAAACCTTGGGTTGGGTTTAACCTGGGTTTCCAAAGCAGTGTGGGAATGCTTAGACCAGAATGCTTGGAAGTAAAACTAAACAACTGCTCAGAATTAGGTGTTTGGATCCTTCTCCCACTTTCCCCTAGAAAATGTTTGAGTGAGCAGTGAAGATATCAAGAGGGAAATAGCCAAATGAAACAGCCAAATATGATGGTGCATGCCTATAATCCCAGCACTTGGGAGGCAGAGGCAGGAGAATCATTGCAAGTTAGAGCCCAGCCTGGGCTACATAGTGAGTTCAAGACCACCCTGTACTGCATAGCAAGACCCTGTTTCAAAAAAAAAGGAATGAAATTGGAAGAAATTGACACACTTTCTTAGAAAAACAGCACTAAAAAAGAGGTTGGATATTCAGTTGTCACGGAGTTAAGAGTATTTTTCAGTACCTTAGTTCTTTCAAAGCAGGAATTTGTCATTATCCAGAATAACTGTAACTTATTTTTCTGAAGTTTTCTGCAAAGGGTGTTCATGTTTGTTAGCTGAGGTTTTGGCTGAAAAGGAAGAAAAAGGCTTATGTTCTTGAACCACTCTACTGTATTCATGGTGTTCTTATTTTTTTATGAGCTGTAATTATTTTTAATAGTTTTTTATTTGGGGCCTGTAGGTTCTCCAGTCTCCAAGAGGAGAGAGAAATCATTCTTAGTATCATGAGACTTTCTGAGGCGTACATATTGCATCACTTAAGGGCAGATAATAAGTAATTTTTTTTTTAAGTTTAGAGACCTTGGGGAAAATAACCATCAAGAGCTATTATCACTGATGTGAGCAAAACATAGTTTGGTGTGTCTGGGCAATCACTGCACTTAAAAGTCGAGGACTGGAAATGGGTCAGGTAAATTTGTTCATGGTTTTAATGTATGTCTTTTTACAGTAAGGGGAATGTTCCATATCGGTGGCTATTTCAATTTAAATTAATTAAAAACAAAATTTAGTGGCTACCATATGGGATGGTGCAGAAGGGTAGAAATTTATGCTGAAGAAGCTTTATGTTTTTAGTTTTCTAGTGTGCTTTTATGTCAAAACATTAGAAGTTTGCCTGCAGCTCTTTTTTTCTGTGTGGCTCTTGCATCTTAAGATAGTTGGTAATCATGTTATAATGCATACCATACAGTGCCACCCAAGATGTGGATTCTGAATGACCACTCAGGATTGAGTCCCAAAAGTTGATGAGAAATCGGGTTATGTAGTCACTGGATATGGTCGCAACATAAAATTCAGCTAATTTGTTTTTGTTTGAATCTTTTAAGTTTATAACCAGATAGCCTGCTTTTGGTTCATCTGTACTAAAACTTAAAGAAAGGCTAAGGTAATTATCTCTTTGCGGCCTGTTCAGTGAAGGGAAGTCCTACGAGACCTGGTCAGATGGAACCTTGACCTGATATTCAAATTTTTTGGAAAAATCCCTGCTTTTTGGTTCTCTTTGTAGAGAAAGTGCACAGAACACAATAAACTCAATCTGTAGCATGACCAGAATGTCTGAATCCATGCTCTGGTAACATCAAAAAAACCTCACATTTTAAGAATTGGCAAATATAAATTATTTCAAGAAGGTTTCTTTTTTCTGCCTCACCTTTGCTTTAGAGGTTGGGCAATTTTTTTTTTTTTGAGATGGTTTTGTTATGTAGTTTAGGCTGGCCTTAAACTCATGTTGATCTTCCTGCCTCGGCCTCTTGAGTGTTGGGATTTCAGGCATAAACTTGAAATCAGTCAGGAACCATGGCAATGATTTTGTTATACTAGAGAATAAAATTCTATTATTATTTGGTCTTTAAGAATTGGCACATTTCATTTCATTCTAAATAATATACATGATATTACTACTTTGATGATATGTGCTTTTCTAATAATACTAAAATTACTATATATGCATTAAAATTTTTAAAACACACATTTCTCTAGATGCTATCTAAATTTACCAAATGTGTCTTGGTTTTTGTGAGCTCTGCTAGGAATACATGGAGAAATGTTTGGTTGATTTATTAAAAACTACCCTATAGAAAATTGATCTTTTCTTCTTTGTAGTAGCTTATATTTCACAAAATAAATTCTAGAAACCTAAAAAAGCTATGTTTTATAATTGCTTTCTCTCTCTAAAACAAGCTTGTATCTCCTACATTTTATACTTCTGGATATATACTTCTATTTTTCTTATTTCCTGTCTCCCTAATCAAATTATATTTTACCAGTAGTTCTCAAATAATTTAAACTTAAAAGTTAAAATTCCTTTAAATTTAAAAATGAAAACATCTGGCACCCTGATGACCTCAGCAGCTGAGGGGAGCATCGGCCACTCCTCCCCCGCACCTGGACGACCTCAGCCCACAGGACCATCAGCAACTCCTTCCACCACCTGCAGTACCTCAGTGGGTTGGTGGGAGCCTTGACAACCCCTCCCCCACCCACAGGACCTTGGTGGGCCAGTGAAAGCACAGTGAGTCCCCCCACCAAACAGGACTTCAGTGGGTCAGCAGGAGCCTCAGAGACCCCTCCCCCCAGCTGAAAGACCTTGGCAAGCCAGTGAAAGTGTGGGTGAGCCCTTCTTTCATACAGAGCAACTGAGATGGGCTGGTGAGTGTGCCAGCAAAGCCTCCTTCCACCCAGAGGAACCTGACTGGGTCTGGTTCCCAGTGACACAGTTGGGTCGTGGATGGTGCACACACCATGGACAGGTGGTCTGGTGGCCTGGAACAATCTGAAGCCACAGTAACAGTATGAGCTAAGGGTTGGTTCACATCAATACTCCTAGGCTAGCCAGTCTAGGAAGAATATAGGACTCACACACTGGCCTGCCCGAGAAATTCAGGTGACTGGCCCCACTCCTATACTGTAGGACCCAGCAACTGGGTGAACGTGAGCCACAAAGTAGGACCCTAAGATACACACGATGGACAGTAGAGACTAGTGGGATTGAAAAGACCGAAATACCAACCCAAGAGGTGAAATGACAAAATGAAAAAGCAAAATTCAATCTCAGACACCCACCCCATCTAAAGTACGGGAGATGCCAAAAAAGAGAACATTGGAAGTCACACACCTGAAATTTCTGAAAAGATAGCAAGTGAAATAAAGAAACAAATCCATGAGGCTATAGAGGAAATCAGATCAGAAATAATCTCTCAGTAAAAGAAATGATAACTTTAATGAAGGAGTTGCTCAGCATAGCTAGAGGAGACAGATAAAAAAAGGAGATTGGAAAATGATGGAAACCTTGAATGAACTTTATAGGAAACAAATAGAATGCATGTAACAAATTCAAAAATTCCAGTGAAAGCTGACAAAACCACTTGAACAAAACTGAAGATAGACTTTCAGACCTTGACGACATGATCACAGCTAGTGATCATGAAAAGAAAAAACTCTTAAAAATAACAAAGGACCATGAAATAACAATTCAGCAGCTCCAAGATAATGCAAAGAAAAACAATATAAGAATGATAGGTGCCAATGAAAATGCAGGAGTCAATGCAAATTACATAAACTACTTGCAGAAGTAGTAGCAGAAAATTTCCCAAGCGTGGGAAGAGAATCTGATATATTGATAAGTGAGGCATATAGACTCCAAAGAGC
>RJWT010033126.1:0-13973 GCA_004365215.1 Cuniculus paca
ATTACATTCAACAATAACAATAGCATCAAACACAGCCTAGAAAGTGATGAATTGTGGCAAGTATTAATTTGTCACCTTTAACCATATGAACTTTTTTTTTGTACCAAGGATCAAACTCATGACGTCGCACTTGTCAGTCAGGTGCTATGCTGCTGAGCTAAATCCCCAGCACCTGAACAGGTTATATAACAAAATGTAAAAGAAACCAGAAAATTATATACAGCAAAAATGCCCTCAATACAGCAATTTTACCCTCAGGAGAGAAAATTGAAAATGGGTTAGGGAGAAAATAGAGAAATAGAAGAAGGGAAAGAGATTAGAAACAAGGCTGGTGGACAAAGGAGATTACACGAACTTTGTGAAACTGGTGAAGAAGACAGGAGGGAAAAAGAAGAAATAAAAAGAAAAACAGAACAGAAAATAACAACAATAAAGCTAGAAACAATATTCACACTCATATAAAAACTAGAACAAACAATCAAGAAAAAAGAAGAGAACAAAACAAAACAAAAAAGAAGAAGAAAAAATTGTCCACTTCTGGATGTGTCTCTGTTGTCATTAGTAGACAGATTGGGCAGAGAGAGCCCAGATCCATGTTGCTTAACCCCAGGAATCCAGTCCTAGATTTGCAGTGGGCTAGTGGATAATAGTAGCAAACCTGAACCTTTAGATCACTGAAGTTCAGGCTGGTTTCTGACTGTGAGGCTGGTACCAAATTTGTTCAGCCCACAACACTCTGTGTGCCTCCTGGCAGCTTCAACTCAGCTCCTTGACTTCCTGCTGACTTAAACTCAGTCCTATATTGTCCTGACACTGGGAGTCACTAGATGGAGCCAGCCCACAGCTGCTCTGAGTTCTGGACTCGGCCTCTCTCCAAGATGTGCTCTCCTGGGGAGTGCCTGAACCCAAACAGTTCACCAGCCACTGCAGTCCACTGTGTCCATTGCTCTATTATACTGATGCATTTCTCTGTGGAGTCCTCTGGGGTTGCCAGTAGTCACTGTGCATGTGCAGATTCAAGCCATTCCTCCCATGCAGTGAGTGAGGGCTTAGGGAAAAAACACCACTTAACACCTCCTTTTTCTGCATTGAGGTCGTTCTCTTTGCTCTCCTTCTGGACTTCAATTCTCACTTCAGATCTTTGCAGGGTCCCAGTAATCCACTTTCTTCCTTCTTCTCTTCCTCTCATGGCTATATTCCAGTCTCCCAACAACAAATCTCAGAAAGGTTATTTCTCTGCTATTCACCACCCTGCCATCTCCAGAGCAGAATTTTGAAAACAAAGGATTATTTACTGTAATGGTTGATACATTGTGTCAACTCGAAAAATTGAGAAGTTTATTTTAGAAACTCAGCAGGGAGCCAGGGTCCTTACTTTGTAAATATCCTCACCCAGTGCTAGAGAAGGGCACAGAGGTGGTGTGAGTGCTACATCCACCCTGGGGGTGGGTAGCCTGCTTACAATATAAGGGAGGAGAAGAGCTCTCCCTGCCCACTTTTGCTCTTGCTGTTTTGCTGTCTTCTGCTCCCTTGAAGTCGTGCCCCTGTGCTATACCACTCTGTCTTGGAGATAGCTTATTATGGACTGAAACTTCCACAAACTGTAAGCTAAACAAACCTTTCCTTCCCTAGTTTTGGGTGTTGGGTATTTTGTCTCAGCAAGGAGAGAAAGGTAACCAAGGCACTTACTTTTCCATGACTGGAACAAAATACATGATACCTATAACCTAAAGAAGGATATGTTTAATTTGTCTCATGATTTTCAAAAATTGAGACTATAATTAGTTGCTGCCAAAGAAGAACATCATGGTTGAATGGCTTGGCAGAGCAAAAGTTGCTTAGCTCATGGTGGCTGGGAAGCAGAGCAGAGAAACAGTGCCAGAGAAGAATGGGCAAGGAGCTGTATATAGTACCCAAGGTCATGTTTCCATGTCCCACCCAGACACATCCAAGAGCATGTTTTCCTCATCTGCTAGGCATTTCTTAATCCAAAGAAACTGAGAAATCAGAATAGTCACAATCCACTCCTTGTAAACTTCACACCCAAACACATATCTTTAAACCATACTTAAATTCTAAATAAAGACAATAGAAGTTAATATTCTACCTAACATAACCAGAAGCACAGTAATTCTTTGCACAATATCTCAACAGTTCCATCATTTTTCAAAAATTCAAGTTTATTCTGAGACTCAAAGCAAATGCTTAAGTGTGAAACTGTGAAAAATAAAAAACTCACAAGTTGTAATCCCAAGGTATAATGGGACCATTTAAAGTTTCCATCCCAAAAAGAAGAAATAGAGAGATAGAAAAGAATTGGATCAAAGCAAGACCAAGACTCAGAAGGGCAAATATCAAGTCCTATGGCTCTACATCTGTCAACCAGGATGCATGGGAGTAACTATAAGTTCTAAAGGGCTTGGGAAGCCCCACCTCTATGATGTTGTCTTTTGTAGACCACTTGTCCCCTTTCTTGGGCTGGCTCCATTCACAGTACATCTTTCCTTAGCAGACATTCTACATTCCTGGCATCTCCAACTTCCTGGAGTCCCTACTGTAGCTTTGGCTTTCTTCTCACAGCTTCATGTACTGCCCTCTCAGTGACTCCTTACCTGGCCTTCTAGGCCTTCCTTCAGAGTCTGAATGGAAGCTTCCCTGACCCTACAACTCTTACATTCTGCATGCCAGTAAAGCCAGCATCATGTAGATGACACCACATGTTAGCAAAAGCAGTAGCCAGGTCTCCTTGGATCATGGGTACAGCAGCCTTTGAGTGCTCGGATGACTGAGCACAATGAAATGAATCTTTATTCTCACACAAAGTGCTTGTTTTCTTTTTAATGCACTAATTGCTTAGCAACCATACACTCTTTGGTTCCAATGTTACGTGCACTCCCCTCTGGACCAAAATTTAAATCTTTTTATTTTTTTCTTTACTTTTTACCCCTGGTTCTCACTATAAATCTGGCTTAAAAGAAGCCAACAGTAACCATGTCATAGCCTCAGTGTCAGGCTGCTTTGAAATTTCATTTATTGGATCAATCAGTCTATCACCTATAATCTCAAGTTTTCAAGCAAAATCTCAGAACATGGGCAAAATACAGACAAATTTTTTTTGTGTTTTTGACACAGGGTTTCACTATGCAGTTCAGGTTGGCCTTGAACTCACTTTGTAGCCCAAATTGGTCTTGAACTCACAGCAATCCTCCTGCCTCAGCCTCTGGAGTGCTGGGATTACAAGCATGCAACATCACACCCAGCTAATACAGACAAAATTTACACCACAGTGTAATACACATGGCCTCTGGTCCAACTTGCAATGGTGTTCTAGAATGTTTAAAATCACTGGTTCCATCCAATACCCCAAAACAAAACAAAACAAAACACAAACAAAAACAAAAACAAAAACAAACAACTCAGTAGTTTTAGCATTATAGAGTTGATTTAGTCTAGGACTTCAAAATCATTGTAATATTAATATATAAACACATTTGTAGGCAGCAAGGAAGGTGCATGTAGAAAAAAGAAAAGAAAACGTATTTTGACACATATATTTATGCATTTATATCAGCTCTACAACTTAATATGTGACTTAAATAGAATATTCAAATTCGACATTGTGTTCTATTAACTTAAAAGCTTCTGTGAGTGGCCTTTTCAGTCCACATTCCTATCACTATTCTGATCCCTGATTTTCAACCAGAATCACCCACTAGGCTCTGTTTATAGGATTCTAGGGCTTCTCTAATCCGTATCTTCAAAGTTTTTCAAACTTCTTTTACAAACCAACTCTAAAGGTTTATAATTCACATGATTTGGTATAGTCACAGCAATGACCTCACTTCTCTGATACCAATTTTCCATCACTAGGACAAAGTACCTAATACCCATCACTTAAAGGAAAACAGGCTCAATTTGGCTCATGATTCTGGGAGGTTCAGTTCATGGTAAGCTGGCTCCAATGAAGGAACATCATATTAGAAGGGAATGGCAGAGCAAAGCTGCTTATGGTGGTTGGGAACAACGTCACAGTGGCTGGGAAGCAAAGTAAGGGACCAGTACCAGAGAAGAGTGGGCTAGGGACCAATATATAGTATTCAAGGTCACAGTACCATGTCACACCTGGACATAACCGGAAACATGCTTTATTAATCCACTAGGCATTTCTTGGTTCAATTAAGTTGACAAATCAGGATTAAGGGTCATCTTCCATATTTTTTTTAATGGAAGTCTCACTTTGTTGCCTAGGTTGACCTTAAACTCCTTTTGCTTTACATGTCATGTAGCTGGAATTGCAGACATGTACCACTGCACTCAGCTCACACTCTTAATTTTTGACAATCATAACTAGACAGATGAGATTCCTGTGGTTGGTATGACAGTTTCAAAGAGGGGCTTCTTAATTTTACCAGATCTCTGCTTCTGATATAAAGATTCTAAAAATACTTCTATTATCCTCACAGGTCTCTCTCTCTTTTTTTTTTTTAGGTGGTCTCTTTTTGCCTCTAACAAAAATTTTAATCCACTATGGCAAATATTGGGCTTGAATGTTTTTTCTTTCTTGTTTTGTTTTGTTTTGTTTTGTATTAAGTATTGAACCTGGGGCCTTTCAATGCTAAGCACTGAGCTTAATATTCTTAGGCCAGGTCTTGAATTTTTAATACTAGCTTTTAATTTTACAAAGGCTAGTAAACTAAAAAAAAAAAACTGTTGACCAGCTACTGAGGCAATATATGAAATGAATTTTTAAAGAGTTTCCAGTAATTTTAGCAAATTTCAACATTACTATAAACACTGTTTCTAAAATATCTGTATATAATAAGCTTATGTGAGAGGCTTGGATTAAGCCATTAGACTAACAATAAATTAGACTTACAAATATAGTTAATCTTGCTATTAGCTATAGACTATGGAACTCTAGATCCCAAATAATTTGTGCATTGGGGAGCTTACTTTTACCAAACTTATTTAACATAAATTGCATAACAGTTAAGGAAGTCTAAGTAACTTGGAATCCTAGGGACAATAAAATATTTGTAGAATTAATTACTGGGTTATTCCTTATCATATTTATGTTGCACCAATGATAACTCTTAATCATTTATTGGGTTTCAGTCTTTATCTGTTACAAAAACAATACGGTTCCTCTGTTACCACACAGAGGCCTGAGTTCTAACATTTTTCCATTTCCATCTGTTACTGAAAGTGAAAGAAGAAGGCTAAGAAAAAGCAGATGTTTCTGATTCTCTAAACACAGAAACTACATAAACTTCTATTCCAAGATTGGTAAGCACTCTTTTAGACACTGAGGATACTATGGCAATCAACATAGAGCACCTGCCCCTTCAAAGAAGGAAGGAGACTGGAACCCATGGGATATATACTCTACTCAAAGAATGTTCTTGAAATATGGGCTAATTGTTGGGCCTAAGATGTGAGAGCCTTCTTTCCTTTTTAAAACTATTGTTCAAGAATTATATCCATGTTCTAGAAGCAGCTAAAAACCTTTTAACTTCATGGTCAAAGTTAAATCTGAGGTTTTCTCCACTTCCTCTTTCTATTGCACAAAGCTGGTTAGCTTTAGTAGTTTATCTTAGGCATTATTAAAATTAGAAAATGTTCTGCAGTTATAAGAAAGTTTAGGACTTCAAAGATCACTTTTTTTTTTTTTTTTGCGGCACTGGGGATTGAACTCACGACCTTGCGCTTGCCGGGCAGGCACTTAGATCGCTGAGCTAGATCCCCAGCCCTGTTTTTGAGACAGGGTCTCACTATGCCATTCAGGCTGGCCTTGAGCTCACTTTGTAGCCCAGACTGGTCTCAAACTCACAATGATCCGCCTGTCTCAGCCTCCCAAGTGCTGGGATTAAAGGTGTGAGCCACCACACCTGGCTAAGATCACTTATTAAATTCGTCGGTGAGCTCACTTTTAAATGATCAAACTAGTAATAAAAACAAGTGTATATTTCTGTTTTTCATTTTCATGGTCTTGATCTCTAACTTTTCAAAAAACAGTGGTCGAAACAAAACCACAAATGTGAAGAAGCAAAGTTCTGAAACAGATTGGCTGGCTCCCCAAGTTAGCATGTTTCTACTGTATGGTTTCTGCACTTTGTCTTAGATCTAAGTCAGTAATATAATTTGTATTTTCCTGACCTGTTATATTTTTCCATTTAACTTTCTTCAGTGCTGCTCCAAACAAAAGCCTCTACCTACTTAGCCATTCTTGAGGTTTATCTGAGATCAACCTCAAGATCAATAACCAGGTGAGATGGTTAGGTTCCACAGAACAGGAGAGATTATTTCAATAATGTTATGGTTTAGATAAAAAATGATACACAGTGTATTGACTATTGTTATTCTCTTATTTTGTAATGAAATTTTATTTATTTTTTCATTAAAATAATGTCCTCCAAAATTCTCATGTTTGGAAGCAAGGCCTGATGGGAAGGAGTGAGTCACCGGCGGATGTGACCTGGAATGGCATTTCTCTCCTTGGCTCCTCCTTTCTCTTTCTGCTTCCTGACTGCCATGATGTAAGCACCTTTCCTCTGCCAGATCTTTCTACCCTGTCCTTTCTGCCTTGGAGCCAGCAGACTATGGACTGCATCCTTTAAAAACTGTGAGCTAAAATAAACCTTGCCTCTTTTCAATTGCAGATGTCGGGTATTGTGTCTCAGTAACAAGGAAAGCAACTAACACAAATATAGCAAATTGAAAGGGAAAAAACAGTAAGACCTATTGGGTGTTTGTGAAAATACACATATCTACATGTGTATATTAAACTAAAAGATAATTTTAAGGTCTTGCTTTATGTTAACAGTAGAAATTAAATGATTAAATTATAGCATTTACAATAATAAAAAATAAGCCAATGATTTGGTGGAATACATAAATAAGACTATAAACTTAACCCAAGTGAAAAGCTAGAAAAAAATGAATCCAGTTACTGTAAAAAAGTTGTACCACAGTTGTTTATATCAAGTAGCTCCCATTAAATAAAAGTATATTTCAACTTCCTGGATAGCTGATAGGCAATTATGTTTTATTCAATCATTCGAAAACCATTTACAGAATGCCTACCATAATAAGTCAGAGAAAGCACTAGTTTAATTGTTATGGGTACAAAGATTAGCAAACACACGGCCTATGCCTTCTCTATGATTATGTATTCCACTATATCAGAGTTTTAAATTATTCTACTTATACACCTACCTGTAATAGGTATTTGTCACCATTTACGTATAACCAAAATGTTTACCTGTGACTTATTTCACACTTTTGATAAAATTAGTACACAATTTTTGTAGAAGTTTTGAGAATTTTTCCCCAAAGGAAAAAAATCACATTCGTATCCCACAGAGATAATCATCGTTGGTATTTTCTTTTACATTAATTGGTTCACATGAATAAAAAATCCACAGATTGCAAAGGTTGTTTCAGGTGAGGCTTAATCTCACAACTCAGTATGGCATCAAGATTCCTTTTCTGTTGTGGCTCCCTTGTATCAGTCTAAGACTAGCTATCCTGATGGTCCCAAGATGACAGCCAACATCTTCCTTTTATTCAATAAGAAAGAACATGTCAACATTCTCTGCAAAAGTGTGGAGAGCCATTCTGTTGAATTACCTTCAGGTCAATGCCCATTCTGACTCAACCATTAAGTCCAAAGAGATGCAACATACTGATTGGATAGACTAGATAGACTAGGTTACTTATCACCTCCAAAGGTTGAACGAAGTCAGCTTCTCTGGAAGTGAATTGATTCCTGGGGGAAATGGTGCTGTTGGGAACAAGGAGAGTAGTTTTAAAGAAACTAAATATATATATTTTTGGGGTACCAAATTTCTTTATTTGAAGGAATTAAAGAACTTAAGTAGATGTTCTGGTATAATTTATAGAAAAGGTGAAAGCCCCAGCATGCTTGCGCTGCCCGGGAGCCCTGAGCTCTCGGTGTCACTGTCCCCCAGGACGTGCCGGTGGAAGAGGTACCCTGCCATGCTGAACTCCGGGGCGCACATCTTGTGCAGGTTGGTCATGTGGTCACCCAGCTCTTTGATGGCCTTCACCTGCTCGTCCTGGTAGTGAGGCTCAAGGAAGTCGCAGAGGTGGGGGTCATTCTTATCAGTGGCCAGCTTGTACAGCTCCAGGAGCGACTGATTCACACTCTTCTCCATGTGCAGCATGCACTCCATCGCGTTCAGCCCGTTCTCCCAGTCCTCACGGTCTGGTTTCTTGATGTCTTGAAGAAAGATTTGGCCACCATGTTGGTTCTGCAGCTCCATCAGCTTCTTGGCATGCTCCCTCTCCTCGTGAGATTGGTGAAGGAAGTATTTGGAGAAGTTCTTCAAAGCCACATCATCGCGGTCAAAGTAGTAAGACGTGGACAGGTAGATGTGGGAGGCGTAGAGCTCCAGGTTGATCTGGCGGTTGATGGCGACCTCGGTGTCCTGGTGGAATTTCTGGAGCACCAGTGAGGACGAGGTGGTCGTCACACTGGCAGGACGGCGAGGCTGGGCAGTGGCTGACGCGGGAAGCGGTGAGGCCGGTGGGCTAGCCCTGGGCTCCATCCAAGCACTGTTGAAGCAGGAGGCCATGCAGTGACGCTCGGCAGAGGACCAAGAAACTAAATATTTTATTTATTTATTTTGAAGAGAATAAGACAAATATAAAATAAGACAGAACATTCAATCAAAACAAAGAATGTGATACAAGACTTCAAAACAAAACAAAAATAAACCAACAATGATTACCATGTTGCCCCTTGCTATTTTCAAAATAACTTCCCATACCATCAGGAATAATAGAATCAAACACAACAGAACAGAATAAAACCAGTCAATACAAAACAATGAAAGCAATACAGGACTTCAAAACAAGGCACTTAAAATACTACAGTGGCTACCGTAATGTATCTTGTTATCTTCAAAATAGCTGTTTATATCATCAGACATAAAAAAACAGACAACACAAAATAGAATAGCCAGTCAAAACAAAATAATAAACATGATACAAGACCTCATAACAAGGTGAAAGGAAATCAATAATGGCTACCATAATGCCTCTTGTCACCTTCAAAATAACTGCTCATGCCCTCAGGTATAATACAATCAAATAAAACAGAATAGAATACAACCAATCAAAAGAAAACAATGAAAGCAATACAGGACTTCAAACAAGACTGCAGGAATACAACAGAGGCTATCCTGATGCATCTTATCTTCAAAGTAGCTGCTTAGACCTTCACACATAAGAAAATCAAATAAAGAAAAATAGATTAAAATCAATCAATAGAAAACAAAGCAATAAAGACTTTGGAACAAGATAATAGGAAAACAATAGTGACTGCTGTAATCCATTTTGTTATTTTTGCAATAGCTGTCCATGCCATCAAACAGAATAAAATCAAGAAGTCTGTTGTGATTCTGATGGGTTTTCCTTTATAGGTGACCTGTTTCTTTTCTTGAACAGCTTTTAATAGTCTGTTCTTGTGTTGAATTTCTGGGATCCTGATTATTATATGTCTGGGTGTAGATTTACTTTGGTTATGGCTAGCTGGAGTTCTATATGCCTCACTTATCTGAATAGCACATCTTTCTCCCATGTTTGGGAAGTTTTCTTCTAGTACTTCTATAAATAGAATTTTTATGTCTTTTGTGTTGACCCCTGATTCTTCATTGATACCTATCACTTGTAAATTATTTCGCTTTGCATCATCTTGCAGTCTTTGAATTGTTATTTCCTGGTTCCTCATTTTTTTAAGAGGCCTCTTGTTTCCCAATCACAAGCTGCACACCTGTCTTCAAGGTCTGAAAGTCTATTTTCAGTTTCTTTCAAGCGATTTTGCCAGCTTTCAGTGGAGTTTTTAATTTCCTGGATATCTCTTTGAATCTGTTTCATGCATTCAAAATCTCTCTCTTATATTGTTCATTCATGGTTTCCCTCATTTTCCTTTGCTCCTCTATTTTTTTATCTATGTCTTCTTTAGAGAAGCGTAGCAAATCTTTTATTATGGTTTTCAGTTCTTCTTTTACCTGAGATAGTATTTCTGTTCTAATTTCTTTTATAGCCTCATGGAGTTGTCTCTTTACTTCAGTTGCCATCACTGCAGAAACTTCAGGTGTGTGACTCCCGATCTCTTCCATGTTTTCATCTCCTGGACTTGCTCTGCTTGAGTTGGAGTCCAGGGACTTGCCTTTTGTTTCTTTGTCTTGACGTTTTCCTGGGTTCTTCCAAACAAGTGGGTGGTGGGGTTTTGGGAACCTCCTATGTTGGTTACAATTTCTCTGGAGCGTGACTGTTTGGTTTTCCTGGCCAGTGCTGACTAGAGGTATCCAATGGTGGCTATTGGGTGCTCTGGTGCAGGGCCTGCTTGTTTTTCCCAGCCCTTGCTGGTTACCCAGGGTGGAAACATCCTGAGGGCTGCTGGAATGCATGCAGAGCAGGGCTTTCCTCTGCCTTTCCTCTGAGCTCCTTACCGGAGAGCAGCCTCTCACTTTGTTGGAATGTGTGCTGAGCAGGGCCTGCCTCTCCCTTCCCTCTGAGCTCCTTACCAGAAAGTAAATATTTTAAAAGATATTTGACATCATATTAGTTGTATTCAAATAACACAGTTTAGGGTATT
Organism: Cuniculus paca; assembly: GCA_004365215.1. Lineage (NCBI taxonomy): Eukaryota > Metazoa > Chordata > Mammalia > Rodentia > Cuniculidae > Cuniculus > Cuniculus paca. The sequence goes on from RJWT010033126.1 coordinate 10,625, forward strand.
CTTTTATCCTTTTCTTCTTTATTCAGTTTTGATTATACATTATGAGTGGCCCAGAATTTTTTTTCAAGGAAGATCATCAAAATTTCACTAGAGAATACTGAATAGGCATTACAAATGATGGTATGGTTCTATATTTATAGAAAAAAATTAGTATTAGTAAATGAAAAAGGTTACAGAAAATCATCTGCATAAAAATTATGTGTATTTGCCAGTGTCTTGGTTACTTTTCTCTCATTGCTGAGACAAAATACCCAACACCCAAAATTAGGAAAGGGAAGGTTTATTTCTTACAGTCTGGAGGTTTCAGTCCATATTTAGCTGTTTGTAAGGCAGGGTGGGTGGCTGAGGGGCAGCCTAGTTGCAAGCGGCAAGAGCAAATAGGGCCAAAAAGAGGGGCAAGCACACCTCCTTCAGGACCTTAAGTTGCGTGCTATCTCCACCCTTGGGTGGGTGGAACACTCATACCACTAATCCCATCACTAGACAACAAACCAATCACAAGGCTAGATTCAGCCACTGCCAAGACTGCATAAGGCTTGGGGGGCCACCTAGACACAAACCATAACAGCCAGGCTCATGCCTGTAATCCCAGCACTTGGGAGGCTGAGGCAGAAGGATCATTGTGAGTTCGAGGCCAGTCCAGGTTATATAGTGAGTTGAAGGCCAGCCTGCATTACATAGCGAGACCCTGTCTCAAAAACAAACAAACAAACAAAGTATTGTATAATCCTATTTTTCTTAATTTATAATCATAGAGAAAAATGATATAATTTATAATATTAATAGAAGTTATCCATAGGGATGGTCCCTACGTTTTTCATTCCTTATCGTGTTATCTAAGTATTTTATAATTGTTATTATTTTCATAATCAGAACTGTTTAATTTTGGAAATAGCACAATCTCACCAGAATGTACATCAGCTTGTCTCAACATATACCCTAAATAACTCTTTTCACTATGTCAAGACCCTTGGTTTATTCCTTCTATCAACCTTTATTAGCTAGTGTTGATGGATATAGGAGTCTCAGTATGTCTGGTGGTGACCAGTCTAATTATCTAACTGGAAGTTAACATTAATTCCTATTTGTTTCCACCACTTGTGTGTATAACTTCTCTTCAGTTAGTAGTATAGTAGGTGTCAGTATCTCATAGAATGATTAGTAGGATATGATAGTAGATTAAATGACTTCTTACAGCATTAATCAATAATTGCTTATCTAAACATGTCTTCCATCTTTGTTTACACTTTGTTCTAGAGTTTCCCTCCATAAGCTGCTCTTCACAGAAACTCATTCAGATGTCTCTTCAAATCAGCATCTTTAGCTTTGCTCTCTTAAGCCTCTGTAGTCTAGATGTTTACCAGAAATCTCCAGTGCATGTGCTGATGCCTTCATGAGCAGTTAGCTCACAGGAAAGTGAGGTCTTTTATTCTCCTGTGACTAGCTGGGTGTTCCTAGACCAACTGCCAATCTCCCAGGGTGTCAGACGAAGAGAAGGATAACTTCTTCAAGAGGGGAGGTGGCTACACTACATAATTGCTCAGGGTTTTAGCTTTTAGATCTAAAACTAAATTCACTCTTTTTGAGACTACTTCCCCATTGATATTATTTCCTCCTTTCATCATCAGATAATGCAGTGATAGAAAATAATGGAATTTTAGTACTGAAGTGATATTAGTTCTCCACCCCAATTTCTTTACTGCAATGGGTGAGGAAACACACAGATTCACTAACTTCTTTCTCTTCTTTAGCTTTATCAGTAATCGAATCTCATCAGTTCTCTTTTTGTAATATCTCTCTGGCCTATTCTTTTTAAACTTTATTTTTTTCCCCATTCCCCTACCCTCCCATCAACTCCTCTTCCTATTATTATTATTATTTTGGGACCAGGAATCAAACTCTGGACCTTGTGCTTGCCAGGCAGGTGCTTATGCTGCTGAGCTATATCCCTGGCCTCTATTCCATGCTTTTCACTGCCATCATCCCAGAGGTCTCATTTCCTTAGGTTTTATTCTTCCCAAAGTCTCTCTCTATATATACTTTTTTTTTTTTTGAGATGAATCTCTGTATGGCTGGCCTTGAAAAATGTATGTAGCCCAGGTTGGCTTCCAACTCTAAATCCCCTTTGTCTCAGCCTCCTGGGATTTCAGGCATGCACTACCACCTCTGGTACCATACTGTTTCTCTTGACTTCAGTCTCTTTCAGTTAATCCTGGGAAAGCTTCCTCATCACACCTCTAAAGATAGTGCGATCATATGGACCGATTCTGTGGGGGAGGGGAAGAGTAATGGTTTTACTGTGGTCAAAGGATAAAGTTCAAACTCTAAAACTAACCGAAGGAACCTCCTACAGTTCGACCCTAATTTACCTTTCTAGGCTTATCTTCTGGTAGTTCCCTAATAATCAAAGTTCAGTATTTACTTAATTAATCTTAATACTTTGTAAACAAATCCTTTTTAGTTTTTTGATAACAAAGATACTCAAAAGATTTTTTTTTCAGTAGCCAGAAAAACAAGGGCGGCAGTTAAAAGAGAAGAAGACAAAAGGTGTGAGGGGCCCTGCCTGTAATCCCCCATACTTCGGAGGCTGAGGCAGGAGGACTGCAAATTTTAGGCCAGTCAATTGACTATGTAGCAGGACCTTATCTAAAGAAAAAAAGAAAAAAATTTCAGCGGTGGGGATGTGGCACCATAGTACAACACTTGCCTGGCATTGTGCAAGGCCCTGGGTTCAAGCTCCACTGGGGGTGGAGGAGGGATTGGGGAAGTCAAAGAATGAACAAAAAAGAGCACAGGTGCAGGATGCGTTGTTCCTTTTCTATAGTTTCAACTCTGTTCATTGCCTCTTGCTAAGTTTCACATCCTTTAGATTCCCTTTAGCGTGTGATTTTTCTTAGTAAGCTATCAGGGTTTATCTTTGCCCTGAAATTTCCGAAAAAAAGACACTGAAGACACTGAGGCTGAGAAGACACTGAAACTGACAAACAATAGTTAAACAGAAGTTAAAGATGCAAACCGTTTTCTAAAAAAGAAATGGTTGTGGTGATATTAAGTGGGATTTCATTATATTTAAAAACTGAAACACTTTTCATTCCAAAAGGCTAATCGAATCATGGGGTGTCTGCAGTTTCAAAGTGAAGCACTGTACCCAGAGTTTTCACCTCGAGAAACTCTGTAAGTTTTCCACTAGACGGTATACTGAGGGAATGTACCCATTGTTTCCGCAAGAGGAATACGAGTAGTCACCCACCAGCCCCTTTTTCTAAACCAAGCACAGGGCTACAGCTTTACATTTTAATCGCTTTTTTGACTCAGGAAGGTCAAGGTCACACTGCTTTGGGAAAGGAAG
>RJWT010033127.1:0-13943 GCA_004365215.1 Cuniculus paca
AGAGTGTACCTGGTTTATTTCACGCTAGTTTCAAGGGCATTAGGCACATTCCTGGTGTTAGGCACATTCAAGGGCCCTGGTTGTAAAGCTACATGTACCACTCTAATTGTATCATCTGATTGTGTCTGGGAGACTATGCATACTAATTGTATGCTGGGAAGCTGTAGGGAGCAATTGTGGTTCTATCTCAGGATCACTGCAGTCAGGTCAAGCTGAATCCTAGTCTTTCAGCAACAATGAAATGTTGCAGAGTTTAGTCAGCCTTGTAGTAGTGGTTTTTTTTTTTTTTTTTTTTTTTTTTGTCTTTTTGAGACAGCGTCTCATTATGCCGTTCAGGCTGGCCTCGAGCTCACTTTGTAGTCCAGGCTGGTCTCGAACTCTCAACGATCCTCCTGCCTCAGCCTCCTGCCTCAGCTTCCCGAGTGCTGGGATTACAGGAGTGCGTCACCTCACACAGCTCTCATGATTGCTTAGTTTGGTTTTAAATTGTGTGTATTCCGTGGTCTTTTTAGTCACTAAGTTTGCTTTCAAAGGTCACTTGACTTACAGAGCTTTTCAAGTATTGAACTCAGACTGAGTTGTCATTGTTTTTAATTTTGAGCAAGTAGTGAAGGTAATTAAATGTTTTTAGCTGTTGATTTGTCTGCCATTGCCAAAACACTTAACCGAATAATTCCTGGCTATACATGTGTTAATTTAAATATTACCATATCATAAGCTTTTCCTGAAATGTGTTCCAGAGAGGGTGGAGTGTCTCAGTGATAGAGTCCTTGCACAACATAAGTGAAGTTCTGGGTTTGGTCCCCAGTACTAAAAACAGAGACAGACAGACACATAGATGATAGATAGGTAGAGGGATGGATGTTCTCAATACCAGTTGTATGTATTTCAAAACATATCCTCCCTTTCAGATTTTTAGGTTGGGGGAGGAAAGTGAGTGAACTGAAAAAAACCAAAGGTATGGCATTCATCAAGCACCTTATATCATGCATGGGCCAACAGCACACACTACCTGGGAGCGTGTTCAGAATTACAGATTCTCAAACATGCACTCACCCCGCTTAGGATCAAGATCCACTTTTGTTTTTTTTTTTTGGAGTCAGGGTCTTGCTGTGTAATGCAGGTCACCCTTGAACTCACTATGCAGCCCAGGCTGACCTTGATCATGATCCTCCTGCCTCATCCTCTTGTGTGCTAGGATTACGGGTGTGCACCATCACGCCTGGCTAGAATGCATATTTTTATGGGGTCTCTAGGTATGTCATATGCACAGCAAATTTAAGAAGCACTGATTGAGAGTTTAATTTTTAAAATCCCGAAAAGAAACAAATCTGTTTCCATTTAAAAATCATTTTAAGGCTGGGGATTTAGCCCAGCAGTTCAAGTGCTTGCCTGGTAAGCACGAGGTCATGAGTTCAATCCCTGGTACCCCCCCCCAAAAAAAATCGTTTTAAAGTCATTTATTTAGTTACTAAACTCTTAGTCCATTTAGGCTGCCGTAACAAAATAACCTGGCTGGAAGTCCAGGAGAAGGCACCAGCAGCTTGAGTTCACGTGAAGACCTACTTGTTGGTTCATAGTGAGACATCTTCTTGCTATGTCTTCTCTGCAGAAGCGGCAAGGGATCTTTTGGGGACCTTTGATCTTTTTAGGGCCTCTCTTTTAGGGCACTAATCCTGATAATGAGGGCTTTGTTTTTATGACTTAATTAACTCCCAATTGCACCACGTCCAAATACCATTACACTGGGGATTAGGTTTCAGCATATAAATTTTCAGGGACACAAACATCTAGACCATAGCAAACTCTTGAGTGAGAAAAAAGGAGTTGTCAGTTAAGTAGACTTAGAGAAAGATTTCCTCTTAGAGATTCACAGCACATAATATAGACTAAAACTTGAAAAGTTGTGCAATAAAAGAACTCATTTAATTTTGTTTAATTCAGCCTTTCTCAAAACTTAACTACAGAACTCTCAGTAATACCCATTAACATCTTAGGAAGTTCAGACTTTGGAAAAACTGCCCTAATAGCTTTTGTTTTTATATTAAGTGGTAAATACAGATTAAGTAACCCTTCTTCAAAATGCATGGACTAGAAGTATTTTATATTTTAAAGATTTTTTGTGTTTTTAGATATTTACATACTTCATGAGATATTTTGGGGGTAGGACACAAATCTAAACCTGAAATTTGTTTAAACTTCATATACACTTTATACACATAACCTGTAGATAATTTTATACAGTATTTTTCATGTGCCTGCATTGTGACCACAGCCAGTCACATGGGGTCAGGTGTGGCATTGTCCACGTGTGGCATCATGTTGCTCACAAGCAGTTTTGGATTTTAGAACATGTAGGGTTTCAAATTTTTGGGTTAAGGATGTTCAATCTGTGTTATGCATAAAAAGAAATCAGGTTTTTAAAAGATTATAGATTCATGAAAGTTTGATTCAGCATAAAAAGTATAAGACATCCTTGTTTTGTTTTGTTTTGTTTTGTTTTGTTTTTGCCTTTTTGAGATGGTGTGTCACTATGCAGTTCAGGCTGGCCTTAAACTCACTTTGTAGCCCAGGCTGGCCTCAAACTCACAGTGATCCTCCCAAGTGCTGGAATTATAGGTGTGCACCTCCACACCCAGCCTTAATATTTTTAACTACTACATTTTTGGTTCCTAATAGCCTAATTTTAGGAATTTTAAGTTTTGATTGCGTTTCTGGAAGTTGATTTGAAAAGTACTGATTAAGTACAGTATTTGCTGCTCAAAGTATGAATTAAGGACTTGGTGTTTAGGACATAGGAACATAGATTAGTAACAGAAAATGCTACTTTCTTATCTTTTTTATTATGCACTGATGACACATCAACTGTCATTTGTTATTGCTTGCCTTACTATTTTTGCTATTTTTTAGGACATTCTTTTGGTTTTCCTTTTAAATTTTCCTTATGTAGAAAACAGATGATTTATAAATTAAATTTATTTGCTGTCAAAATGATTGCTAGATTGTTAAAAAGTTTAACTTTCTCATTAATATGGCCACTACAGATTAACAAAAATTCAAACATGGCTTTAATTAAGAGGGTAAATATGTTAATTTGGAAGGTAAGGGAAAAGGAAGATTTCAGCTGAAATTAAAATACTGGTATTTAAATACTCATTTCATTTTATTTTAGGAACTTGAACGGGAAATCACATTTCAGGGTGACAGTGCTGTTTATTACTCCTATTATAAAGATATGTTAAAGGCACCTTCATTTGAGAGAGGTATGATAATCATAGTTGTATTTGTAATAACAATATTTTTCTAGACTAAAACATTGTTCTTCAGGGCCGGGCGTGGTGGCTCACGCCTGTAATCCCAGCACTCGGGAGGCTGAGACAGGCAGATCGTTGTGAGTTCGAGACCAGCCTGGGCTACAAAGTGAGCTCAAGGCCAGCCTGAACGGCATAGCGAGACACCCTGTCTCAAAAACAGGGCTGGGGATCTAACTCAGCGGTCTAAGCGCCTGCTCGGCAAGCGCAAGGTCGTGAGTTCAATCCCCAGCGCTGCAAAAAAAACACAAAAAAAACAAAAAACATTGTTCTTCAGTATTGGAGCCTTAGAATGTGGAGATTTTTCTCAGAGAGTAGGTACTTCTCTCTGTCATACTTGATAAAAAAATTGGAAAAACAAGGCATAGAGTATTGTCTTTTGGGATCTTTCTTAATAGTATATTGGATGACTAATGCATAACATGCTTATTTAATTATTGTAAAAACAATAAATAATCTGGAGAAAAATCTATCTTTAGGTGTCTATGAGCTCACCCACAATAACAAAACTGTGTCTCTGAAGACTATAAATGCAGTGCAGCAAATGTCACTTTATCCAGAACTTATTGCCAGCGTTTTATATCAAGCAACCGGTAGCCATGTATGTATTTTTCTTTGGATTTTAATATCTATTTTCTCACATACTTACGAATTCCCAAATTGTTTAATGTCATCCTGTTATCACCTCTTTTCTTTTTTCCATTTAGGAGATTATTGAGCCTATGTATTTCTATATTGGCATTGTTTTTGGATTGCAAGGAATATATGTTACTGCTTTATTTGTTACAAGTTGGCTTATGAGTGGAACATGGCTAGCAGGAATGCTTACCGTTGCATGGTTCATTATTAACAGGTAAGATATTTTAATTGATACAATTTTTTGTGACTGCACTAGTCAATTCTGAAAATACTCCCATTCCCAAGATCCCCCAACCTAATCCCCAAGCCTGTGACTATGCTGAGATATCATACTTGTGATGATTATGTTGTATCATATAGTGTGACACAGTTTATGTTAAATGGAAAGATACTCCTGGGGTCTGATCTAACTGCATGAGCCCTTAAAAGCAGAGTGCTTTCTTTAGGTGGTATACAGGATGTCTTGGTTACTTTTCTCTGGTTGCTGAAACAAAATAACCAACACCCAAAATTAGAGAGGGAAAGGTTTAGTTAGCTCATAGTTCGTGGAGATTTCAGTCCATAATCTGCTGGCTCCAAGGCAGGGTGGCACATGGCAGAGGGCAACAGTTCATGGTGGCAGAAGACAGCAAAAGCAACCAGAGCAAAAAAGGAGCATGGAGAAAAGACTCTTCCTATCCCTTTCATTGTATGTAGTCTACCCACTCTAGGGTGAGTGTAGCACTCACATGCATAATCCCAGTATTGAACCATGAGTCAGTCACAAACTCTAGAAGCCTGTCCCCATGACATTGAGGCTTTTGGGGGACATCCAAACACTAACCATAACACAGGGAGATTAGAGAGATCAAAGCATGAGAAGAATTCACTGTCCCATGGCTGGCTTGAAGGGAGGAGGAAATGAATTCTGCCAATAACGAGTGAATTTAAAAGAGTACCCCAGAACTTGCCTAGCACACACCAGATCTGGATGAGAGCTGCAACCCTGACTAGTGTCTCAGTTTTAGCTTAGTACAACTCCACTGGCCTTTGTGAGATAACACTTTTTTTTTTTTTTTTTTTTTTTTTGGTACCAGGGATCAAACTCATAACCTTGTGCTTGCCAGGCAGGTGCTTATGCCGCTGAGCTAACTCCCCAGCTATTTGTATTATTTTATGCCACTACATTTTTGATCATTTGTCATGCAACAGTTGCAAAGTAATACACCAGTTTTGTGTCTCTTTTACAAATATAGTACAATGAAATACATGAGTATACTTTTTTTCCTTTTAAGATTGATGATACAGCTTCTTGAAAAGCAAAAAGCATCACATATATCACTATTAAATTACCCATGGGGTCAGGTGTTTAGCTCAGCAGCTCAGGTGCCTGCCTGTTAAACATGAGGTTGTGAGTTCGATCCCCAGTACCAAAAAAAGAAAAAAATATATTAACCACCATAGATAAAGACTCCACATTAATCTATAAAGCATACTTTGAATTAATAAACTAATCTGCTTTGATGACCAAAGGAGTCTCAGTTCTTTAGCAGGAAGTTAAAAGAGAATAGGACTTCTCTGAAATGAAGGTTGGTCAGAGACATGCCATAAAATTTTCCTGGGCTTGCCCAGTGTCATAAACTTATTTTGTAGCACAGGGGATTAAACCGAGGGCCTTTCCACTGAGCTACATTTACAGCCCATTTTTTAAATTCTTTATTTTTGCTTTTAATCTTTTGGTGCTGAAGACTGAACTCAGGGCCTCACACTTGCTAGGCATGTGCTCTACCACTGAGCTAAGTCCCCAACCTCCCACTCTACCCCCTCTTTTTTTATTTTGAGACAGCGTCTTGCTAAGTCACTGTAATTACCCAGGCATGACCTGCACTTGTGATCCTCCTTCCCCAGTGTTTAAAGTGCTGGGATTACAAGTGTCTGCCACCACACCTGGCTGTATATTTGAGTTTTTTTATGATAGACATGCTCCTGCCTTACAGCACTCCTCCTCCATAGCACTTAACATGATTACATTTTTAGAAATGCAGCATTTCTTCCATTGCATATTTTCTTTAGGCAGTTTCCAGATGAAAAGTATACTTTCAAGGTACTAGGATACATCATTAGGAGCTGTATTTTAGATTTTTTGGGGGGTGTGGTGGTGGTAATGGTTTTTTTGTTTTTCTTTTAAATAGTGTTGGGGATTGAACTCATGCTAGGCAAGCACTCTTACTGTGCTACATCCCTAACTCTTTCTAAATTTTATTTTATTTATTTATTTATTTATTTTTTAATTTATTTTTTTGCAGAACTGGGGATCAAACTCACGACCTTGCACTTGCCAGGCAGGCACTTAGGCCACTGAGCTAAATCCCCCACCCTCTAAATTTTATTATGAAACAGTGTCTCAAGCTAAGTTCCCCAAGCTAACCTCAAACTCTGGAGGCTACTGCCTCAGCCTCCTGAGTAACTAAGATTGTAAGAATGCACCAACTTGCCTAGCATGTGCTGACTTGTATACAAGTTTCTACTTTTTTTATTTCAATATGTTTTTATCTTTTTTTTTTTTTTTTTGCGGCAGCGGGGATTGAACTCACAACCTTGCTCTTTCCGGGCAGGCACTTAGACTGCTGAGCTAGATCCCCAGCCCTGTTTTTGAGAGAGGGTCTCACTATGCTGTTCAGGCTGGCCTTGAGCTCACTTTGTAGCCCAGGCGGGTCTTGAACTCACAATGATCCACCTGTCTCAGCCTCCCAAGTGCTGGGATTACAGGCGTGAGCCACCATGCCCGGCTTGTTTTTATGTTTTTAATTAATTTTTTTTTGCAGTACTAGAACCCAGATTGATTCCAGAACCTCAACATAATAGTCTTGTACTCTTTTACTGACATATACCCCAGTCCACTTTCTTATCTTACATATACTTAGTCCTTATTACATTTTCCCAGGTTAACCTGAAATACCCTAGATAATTGGTTTATCAAAACTAGGAATGAATCCAGGACTACATACTGCTTCCAGTTGATATGTTCCTTAATTCCTGTTAAAGGTACTGTAGTTCCTATTTTTAAGACGTGAGGTTAGCTGTCCTATGCAGAGTCTTACCTTTTGAATTTTTCTTCTTGTATCTTTTTTGCCTCATTTAGCTTTTACCATTATATTCCCTGTTTCTGCAATCTGAAATTTTTAAGATAAATACTCCAGGTTAGAATATATTGTGGGTGATGTGTTTTTTATGTTCCACAATGTTAAAAGTGGTATGCTATTTCACTGATCTACCCCTAGTGAAGCTGAGATTGACTACTAGTTTTAAAGAGGACTGATCTCTCCACTGAATAGTTAAGTTTGTTTCTTTCTAATGACTAAAAAATAATCCATGTGGTATTTTTTGGCACCAAGTGAATGTCCTTTTTACCATGAATACCTACCTTAGGGTTGGAACCCCAATTGATAATCTTTGAATAAAGTAGTAATTTCATTAGGGTTTATAATTTTTCTGTTTTTCTTTTTTTCACAAATCCATTTTATTCATAGATAAAAAGAAAAAAATTAAAACAAAATTTTAAAACATATCAATTTTTCTGTCTTTATTATTAAGCTATATTTTTTAAATTTTTGGCACCGGGGATCAAACTTACAACCTCATGATCTCATGCTTGCCAGGCAGGCACTTACACCACTGAGCTAAATCCCTGGCCCTTGTTTTTTTGAGACAGGGTCTCACTATGCAGTTCAGGCTGGCCTTGAGCTCACTTTATAGCCCAAGCTGGTCTTGAACTTGCAAACATCCTTCTGTCTCAGCCTCCTGAGTGCTGGGATTGCAGGCGTGTGCCACAGGCCTGGTTTAAGCTACATTCTTTATTCTCCAAAAGTAGATTCTTTTTGTTTATTTTTGGTTTTTTTGAGATAGTGTCTCACTATGTAGTTCAGCCTGACCTTGGATTCAGTATGTAGCCCAGGCTGGCCTCCAACTCCTGCCTTCACCTCTCAAGTGTTGGGATTACAGGCATGCGCTACCTTGTGCAGTACCTTTGTTAACATTTTAGTTAACTATCAATGTCAGGACAAATGCTTAATTTCACTTTATCAATTTGTAAATAAGAAATTTATTTTATTTTATTTTATTTATTTTATTTTATTTTATTTTATTTTATTTTATTTTATTTTATTTTATTTTATTTTATTTTTTGAACTGGGAATTGAACTCAGAACCTTGTGCTTGCCAGGCAGGCACTTATGCCTTGCTGAGCTATATCCCCGGCCCTGAGATTATTTTAATAGTTTTTTCAGTTAGTTACAAAAATCTTTGTTTCTGGCATCTTTCATTTTTCTAAGCATCTTTCTGTACTTAGGAATTTTCATTGATTTAGGGGAGCTCAATTCATTACCATCAATATTCTTTTTGCTGCTCAGATTTGTCACAAGTTTGGTTAGTAGGAGTCTGTCTTGGTTACTTTTCTCTCATTGCTGGGATAAAATACCCAACACCCAACATTAAGGAAGGAAAGGTTAATTTAGCTGACAGTTTGTGGAAGTTTCAGCTGGCTGCAAAACAGGCTGGCTTGGCACAGGGGCAACAGTTCAAGGTGGCAGAAGACAGCAAAAGCAGCAAGAGCAAAAAGTGAGGAAGAACAAGCCTCTTTTCCTCCTTCATATTGTAAGCAGGCTAGCCCCACTCCCAGGGCAGGCATAGCACTTTGCACACAGTTTCCCTGCCCTCCTCTTGCACAGGTTGAGGATGTTTACAAGTGAGGACCTTGGCCCCCTGCTGCATCCTTTAGTTAAACTTTTAAGTTTTTGAAGTTGACACAATGTATCAGTGATTGCAGTCCTTTCAGGGTGACTCCTGAGTCTTGAGAGAGCTTCATCAGTGTTCTTGTCTACTGGCTCAACAAGGTGAGCAGGTTATGTACATTTCCAGTGGAAGATTTGGAATTTGCCATTTCTTTTTGGAACTTTGGTTTCTTTTTTTTTTTGTGTGAGGCACCAGGGATCGAACTCATGACCTCGTGCTTGCCAGACAGGTGCTTATGCCACAGAGCTGAATCTCCGGCCCTTGTCTTTTTGAGACAGGGTCTCACTATGCCCTTCAGGCTGGCCTCGAACTCACAACAATCCTCCTGTCTCAGCCTCCCAAGCGCTGGGATGACAGGCGTGCGCCACCACGCCCGGCAAGATTTGGTTTCTTTTAGTAAAGAATGGGTGTTGGGGGATAAGATGGTTTCTTGTTATGTCAAAAAGTGCCCATTAGAAAATATTAATTTACGTTACACAGTTCTACAATTCTACTGATTTTTTTTTAAGAAATTTAATACCATGGGAATTTATGACAATATTCATAGACTAAGTCTAGAAACTCTTGCTTCTTAGAGGAAAATGGTGTTTAGGACAAAGCAAGCTCATTTGCTTTATTTAAAATACAGGCCTAGGCCAGGGTGGTGGTGCATACCTGTAATCCCAGCACTGGGGATGCTGAGGCAGGAGGATTGCTGTGAGTTCAGCCTGGGCTTCAAACTAAGTTCAGGGTCAGCCTGAACTACATAGCAAGACCCTGTCTCAAAAAACAACAACAACAAAAAAAACCCCAAAACCTCTCTGTTAAATAGACTATTTTGGAGGTCTTAGTGAAAATTAGGAGAAATAAAAGAAATAGAAGTCTGGTTGTTATTTAATGTCACTAGTTTATCCTGTAGAGCTGGAATAGGAATGAAGTAAAAAAAGTGACCTTGGGCTGGAAATACAGCTCAGCCACACAGCACCTGCCTGGCAAGCACAAGGTCTTGAGTTTGATTCCTGGTACCAAAAACAAAAAAAAAAAACCAAACTAAGTAATCTTTATGTTTCACAATTGAAACATCTTAACAATTAGGTTTTTAAAAACTGTTTTCTTGGCTGGGGGCAATTTAGTTCAGTGGCATAAGCGCCTGCCTGGCAAGTGCGAGGTTGTGAGTTTGATCCCCAGCACCAAAAAAAACTGTTTTCTTTATGTTTAGATGTTTTAAAATTTTTATTAGTACATGTAGTGGTGACCCTCACTGTGAGGAGTTGGTACACTACAACTCTTAACCCCTTTTACCTCCTCTTCTCTCCTCCCCTTCTTTGTTTCTATTTTATTTGTATGTATTTTATGCTATAAAATATATTTTAATGCCATAAAAATATGCTTTTTATTTATCAGCTTTAGAGTTTATATTTATATATGATCACTTAGAAAATCATAAAAAATGAAATAACTCCATTATTTTACAACAAAATGCCTGACATGGTCTTATAAAGAAAAAGAAGTTTATGTAGCTCATAAGTTTGGAGATTCAAGAGCGCAGCACCTGTTCGGGCTCAGTTCTGGAGAAAGTGTGGCCCCAACCCTGGCTCAGTCCTGGTGAGGGCCGTGTGGCGGGTGCCAGGGCAGATGGCAGTGGTGGGATCCATGCTGGAGTCAGGTCACAGAGCCAGCCAGGCCTCCACAGTTTCTTGAGGGCGCTTGCCAGTGGACCCAAGGTTCTCTCAGTAGGCCCACCTGATAAAAATCCAAACCACCTCCCCGCACTGCCATGCTGCAAACCAATTTCCTATCATATGGAGGGGGCACAAACCATATTCAAACGATACCAGCTACATTATGAGTATTAATAGTGTTCTTAACAGTGTTTTGTGTTACTTGTTCTTTAACACCAGAAGGAGTTGCAGGTGATAAAATGGGTCGTTTCTTTAACCTAAAAGGTGTAGATATACTAGAAAATTCAAAGAAATTTCAGGAAGCAACACTGTTCAATTTTAGATTTCAGTTTTCCTCAGGAATTCTGTTTTATTCCAAGGAAGTAGTCCAAAAAGATAGAGTTAATAACTTGAATTTATTTATTGTAATAGTTTGTAATAATTTAATACTATAAATAATACAAATAGTTGCATTGGAGGTGATAGATTAGTATTAACTTGCCAGGATTCCAATAACGTCTCAATGGGATTACAAATATAACTTTGGACTGTGAGGAAGACAGAGAAAAGGATTACACTACTTGCATCACCTTACTCAATATTTGGGATTACAATACCAATATACTAGTAAAATGACAAGCCACTAAAGTATTAATTTAACTCAAAAGTGATATTTTCCTGATGCCAAATTGCTGCTGGTGTTGTGAATGTGGTGCCAGAGCAGGAGGTGTTTAAGAACGTGAGTGGGTGCTCTGAGTGCCTCACTTCCCATTATCTTGCTTAATTCAACCTACAAAAATATGTTTTTACCACAGTGATCAAGAGATTGTTTTATTTTTAATTCATCAGTATGTCTTTTTCCTGATTAGTCCAAGCAGTTAGAGCACTGGTACTGAATTCCCTGCTAGATAATTAACGCAAACGCACACCCAAAAGCAAGCACAGAAACTCCTGCAGCACTGAGTTCAAAGGTGGCTGGAGAGTGTGCTTCTATGGTGATGTTTTATTTATTTACTTATTTATGTAGGTACCAGGGATCAAACTCACGACCTTGAGCTTGTCAGGCAGGTGCTTATGCCGCTGAGCTAAATCCCTGGCCCTATGATGATGTTTTCAGTATCATGAAAATGAAAACAAATAATCTTGGTGAAATAGTCTGTGGTTTTTTTTTTTTTTTTTTTGTGGCACCAGGGATTGAACTCATGATCTTGTGCTTGCCAGGCAGGTGCTTAGACCACTGAGCTAAATCCCTGGCCCTTGTCTTTTTGAGACAGGGTCTCGCTATGCCGTTCAGGCTGGCCTTGAGCTCACTTTGTAGCCCAGGCTGGTCTCGAACTCACAACGATCCTCCTGTCTCAGCCTCCCGAGTGCTGGGATTACAGGTGTAAACCACCACACCCGGCTGTCTGTGTTTGTTTTTCCCTGTAGTAGGGATTGAACCCAGGACCTGTACGTGCCAGGCAAGTACCTATACCTCTGAGCTACATCCCCGGCCCTTTATTTCCTTAATGGTGTCTTTTAATCAGCAAGTGTTTCTTTCACAACTAAAGTGTTTGTGTCCTGTGCAAGAAATCTTTTACTCCAAGGATATTATTTTCCTATCTTTTTATCAATTTCCTGTGTTTTGACTTTTAAGCTTAATGATTATTCATTCAAATTAAGTTTTATGTATGATTTGAGATAATGATTGGCATTCATTTTTCATACAGATATCCTGCTGTACCAGCGTTATTTTTCAAGAAGACTTTCTTTAAAAAAAGAAAGAAAACTTTCTTTTTACCACAGTTTTGACCTTTCCCCGCTGGGGATCGAACCCAGGGAGTGCTGAGCTACATTCTCAGGCCCTCTTGGTTTTTTATTTTGAGACAGAATCACACTAACTGCCCAGGGTGGCCTTGAGTGTATGGTACTCAACCTCTTGAGTAGCTGGAATTATAAATGTATGCCACCAAGCCCAGCCTTGATTTAGCACTTTGACTAAAAATGCGCTAACTATATTTTTGTGGATTTCTTTCTAGTCTTTGGGTTGTTTTGTTCTATTGATTTGTATATTCTAATTCCAGTGCCATTTTGTATTGGTAACCATTACTTTTTAGTAAAGCTTAAAAGTAGATCATTTAAAAAAAAATGTCGAAGCTCTGTTCTCCTTTTTCCAGATTACTTTGGCAATAGATCTTTTTCACTTTCAGATGAATTTTACAATCAACTTAGTTTCTTTTGCAAGAAAACTTGTCTACATTTTGATTAAGATGTCATAGAATCTATAGATTAAATTGAGGAGAGTGGGCATGTTAACAATATTGAGTCTTTCAATCCATGATACATAAAATATCTTTATCTTCCCATTTATTTCTGACTTCTTTGCTTGCAACGTTTTGTAGCTTTCAACATAGAGATTGTATACACCTATCTTTAGATTTATTTATGGATATTTGATATTTTTGATATTATGAATGACAATGTGTGATAGTATGATAATATATAAAACAACTGAGTTTTGTGCATCAATTTTGTGTCCTCAGCTTTGCTGAATTTAATAGTCTTACTATTTTTTCTTTTTGCAGCACCAGGGATTGAACTCAGGACCTTGTGTTTGCCAGGCAGGTGCTTAGGCCACTGAGCTAGATAGATCCCCGGCCCTTGTCTTTTTGAGACAAGGGCTCACTATGCCATTCAGGCTGGCCTTGAGCTCACTTTGTAGCCCAGGCTGGTCTCGAACTCACAGTGATCCTCCTGTCTCAGCCTCCTGAATGCTGGGATTACTGGCATGCATAAAAAGTTTTTTTTTTTTTAAAAAGGAGTTTTTTTTCCCCCTGGCGTTATTTTCTAATATTTTTGTGCCAAAATATTGGTCTTCACTGGGGTCAAACACATGACCTCATGCTTGCCAGGCAGGTGCTTAGGCCACTGAGCTAAATCCCCAGCCCTTGTCTTTTTGGGACAGAATCTTGCTATGCAGATGAGGCTGGCCTTGAGCTCACTTTGTAGCCCAGACTGGTCTCGAACTCATGAGGATCCTCCTGTCTCAACCACCACACCCAGCCATATTTCCTCATTTTTAAAAAATCATTTTGTGTAACAAGACCAATAGCTGGGCCTGGTGGTGCACAACTGTAACGAGACCCTGTCTCAAAAAGACAAAAAAAAAATGTAGTATGATCAGTGTGATGGTGTATGTCTGTACTCCCAGATACTGGAGAGGCTGAGGGAAGAGAACTGCAAGTTTAAGGCCAGCCTGGGCAACTTACTGAGACCTTATTTCTCTTTTTTTTTTTTGTCTTTTTGAGACAGGGTTTCACTATGCAATTCAGACTGGCCTTGATCTCACAGTGATCCTCCTGCCTCAGCTTCCCAAGTGCTGAGATTACAGGAGTGTACTACCACCACCTGGCTCAAGACTTTATGTCAAAAAAAAAAATGTGCTAGGGATGTAGCTCAGTGATAGAGTGTTTGTCTGCCATGTATCAGGCCCTGAATCTAATCTTTAAAAAAAAAAAAAACTATGAAGAAGGGAAAAACATGCAAAATACATACAAATTTAAAAAGCAAAATAAAAATTCATTAATGAATTATGATTATGTAA
>RJWT010033128.1:0-13981 GCA_004365215.1 Cuniculus paca
TTTTTTTTTTTTTTTGGAAATTTTGGTTTTCTGTAGTTTCAGTTACCCTAAATCAACTGTGTTCCAAAAATAATATGTAAAATTCCAGGAGTAAACAATAAGTGTGAAACTATGGACCATTCTGAATAATGTGATAAAATCTTGCATTGTTTTGTTCTGCCCCTCTCCCTCCTTTCCTGGATATGAATTATCCCTTTCTGCAGCATATTCATGCTATATAGATACCATTTCATTAGTCATTTAGTAGACTGTCAAGGATCAGATCCATTATCTGGGGATCTCAGAGCTTGGGCTCAAGTAAATCAATTACTTACTTTCTTTCTTTCTTTCTTTCTTTCTTTCTTTCTTTCTTCTTACTTTATTTAAAAATGGCTGTAAAGTGCAGGAGTAATTATGCTAGCAATTTGATTATAGTAAATACATATAAATGTTCTGTTTTTAGTTGTTAATCTCTTATTATATCTAATTTATAAATTAAATTTTAACATAGGTATATATAGGAAACATATATATATATATATATATATATATATATATATATATAAAATTTATAATAGGGTTCATACTATCCATAGTTTCAGGCTTCCATTGGGCAGTTTTGTAATATATCCCTCCTAGATGTACTTAAGAATTGCAACAAAAAACTATCATTTGTTAGGCAGATAGCTAGGAATATTTTACATATACTGCTTGCTTTAATTCCTAGAACAACACTATCTTACAGAAAATATAACTCAGATTCAAACATTAAATGAAGTGTAGAAATAAACAGCTATAAAAGAGGCAAATGGGACTGAACCCAATTCTAACTAATTGCATATCTATTGTCTTTCCTGTATGGTTTCATTCTCTCCTTTGGGGGCTTGGTAAAGACTGGTTACCATACCTTGAGCTCATTCTCATTCTGAGGAAGATAGATAAGGGCGAAGTGAATCAATGAATCATAACTTCTTTCAATTATGCTACTCATCCAAGGGGACTGTTTTGAAGCACTGTAAAGCAGGCACTTCCTAAAATAGGTAGGCTCTTATTGGTGCATCTAACAGTGAAAGGCAATTTGCAACTTAGGTCATGTTAGTGTTTCTAAGTCCAGATAATGGACGAAGCCCACAGGTCAGCACAATAAGATATCTTAAAACACCATATGGACTTTATGCATCAAAATGAAGAAGTGAGACAGAGGCTTTGAAAGGAAAGAATTAAAATAATAAGAATTTCTAATCCTGTAAAAAACCTGTAAATTAAGAATTATCCTTACTTTTACAATGGAGGAAATTAAGGCACAGAGAAGTTAAGGGAACATTAAGGTCAATATGTACAAAGGGAATACATTACTTAGTAGAAGAATTACAATTCATAAACAGCATTCCTTATGTTCAAAGTCTGAGTGCTTTCTTTTTTTATTTTAAAGAGAACAAAACAAAATGAAACAAAACAGAATAAAGCAAATCAGGACAGAACAATGCAAGTGATACAGGACTTCAAAACAAGACAACAGGAAATCAACAATGGCTACCATAATGTCTGTTGTTTTTTTCAAAATAGCTGCCCATATCACACACAATAAAATCAAGCAAAACAAAACTAATCAAAACAAAAGAATGAAAGCATTACAGGACTTCAAAACAAGATAACAGGAAATCAACAGTGGCTACCATAAGGTCTCTTGTTTTCTGAGTGCTTTCATTTTGGCTAATCTGACATTTTTTAATCTGTAGTTGATTAAGTTCAAATAGTCAGTATGCCATCCTTAAATCAGCATTTCACTTCTTAACAGTAGAGGAAAAGAGAGGGAATGTTGATAGATATTTCTAGAAGACAAACTTTTTCAAAATGGCTAAGGCTATTTTTAGTCAGATCATTGTTCGTTGTGGAACTCTGCTTCCTGCATGGTAAGATGTGGAGCAGTTTCTGGAGCCTTGCTGATGAAATACATAAGTACCACCTCAGGCCCAGCTTCAACCATGGAAATCTCTAGACATTGTCATATGTCCCTTGTAAGTTTCCCCTTTTCCCTTTAAGAGCCACTGATCCAAAGGAATCAAGGAGTAAAGGCCTGGCTAGGATTCAAGACACATGAATGTTAGACCTGAATCTCTCATTTGGAAACTCCTGAAATTACTGAACTTATCAGTGATTCAGAGACCTTATCTAAGAAAACTGAGAAAATGATGCCTACTTTATTTTTTAAATATGAGAAATTGAATGCCTCCAAATAAATGTGAGGTTTGATGCAAAATTATTTTGGACACATATAACTTCTGTCCAATATTAAGAGACATCATTATTATCACTTGTCTGTGGAAAGGCATACAGAACAAAAGTAAATAAAAGGCAAAGAACAGAAGTTTAGACTATTGAGAAGTATCCCAGTTTTCTGAAAATTATCAGAAGTTATAGATTAAAGGGTAATAACTCTTTTCAATTGAGGAGATGATTTCCTAAAACTTCCATGCAAGAAAAATCAGCAGAGTTTTTTTTAATGACACTACAATTTTTTAATCTCCATCCAAAAGTGAGAACTAAGAATCTATTCCATTTTCACACAGGGTAAATAATAAAGCAAACTGGAACTGTAAAGCAAACACTAGTATCAGCTGAATTAATTTCTAATTTCAAGTCTGCCTAAATATTAGTTTAGTGACACTGACCAAGTTGTTTCATCTTCCAGAATAGTATATTCGTCATCCATTCATTAGAAATTAAATCTAATTATTTATTTTCCACTCCAACTTGGAGTGCCCAGTGAAAGAAATATATGTGACATACAAGTAGTGACACTTATAAATATGACAGCCATGCCAAACCATGTTATCAGAGGTGTCTGTAAACACCTGAAATCAGACATACTTTGGAAACCATTGTTTCAGCAATAAAGTTCTTCTATTTTGTTTTATAAACTCTACCTCATGTAATGTGTTCTACACAAAGTCAAAGAAATTATATTTAAAGGAGAAGGACTAATGTCAAAAATAGGAAACCTATGTTCAACAAACTCTGGTCATCCAACTCAAACTCCAAATCATATAAAATTTCCAGAAATTTGTAACTGAATATTTTTTAAAAATTCTACTTTCTTTATGTGCTTTCTACAAAGGGGAAAAATCATAAATTGTGGTACTTTACCTAGTCCCTCCTTGAGTTATAATAATAATTCTGAAGATTAGATTTGTATGCTTCACAAACATAAGCCGATTGTCAGTAGAAAGAAAAATGCTCACTAAAGTTACCAGAGAAAGAAGAACACTTGTAACGGTGAGAAATATGATAAAACTGTCAAAAGTACATGAAATTAATTATGCCCACTTTGGAATATATATCATTTTTACTATAGTGTGACAATGAGAATTATATTTTCACAATATTTTAAAGAGCAGAAAAATCTACGAGTATTTAACTGACACTTCAATAATGATATCTCTATACCTGCAAAAAATGTGCTTTCTACATTCTAGAACTGTCTTTCCTGGATATTTTTAAATGGCATTGCTCATTACATTGTTTTCTTCAGTCACACCTAGGTTTGGTTAAAGTCAATACTAGTTTGTTTCCTTGAAAGTGAATGCCTGAATACCACTTTACAAGAATGATTTTGCTTCTTGTTTTTTTCCTCAAAAGTTGTGCATTTCTAATGATTCTATATACTTTTTTTTTTAAGAAAAACTCTCTCCCTTACTTCTATCACTTTACTCATTTAGTTCAGGATTCTAGTGATACTGAGACTTCAGCTTTCATAGGCTAAAGTTAAGAGACTGAAAATGCTGCACACTGCCTTTAAGATCATGGATGAGTGCCATGCATCACAGCCAGCAGCTACCTTTCCTGACAAGGAACAGTTTAGTAATCTACTACACTAAGCTCTCTAAACAAACTCTGCGGGACTCATATTCATAATTAGTTCTTGACCTATCAATTTGAACTGGACCATTGTCCTTTGAGTATTGGTGTCTATAATCTAGATAGCTCTAAGAAGAATTTAAGACTTTCAAAGACATGACGAAGTATTACGCTTTGTGAACCACAAAAAGTATGTGAGGGGTAGTTTGGGTCAGTGAAATCTTCCTAGCATTCTAGTCAAGAGTCTAGCATTTTCTGAAAACCTTAACTTCAAATCCTGGAGCACAGAAGATATATATATATTCTTTTGAATCACGATATGATAATAACATCTCTTATTTTACTTTCTACATCTTTGTACTCCAAGTCAGAAATCTCTTTGCCTTCCCTTTATATTTGTAGTAGTGCATTTGTCTTTAGGAGGAATCTTGGATTTAGAAACTGAGAAACCAAGTGTGCCAGTCACATTAGTTCTCTCCTGTAGGTTGTGGACTCAGCAATACTTCTGACAGATTTCTACCAGATCTGGAGAGCCTTCAATATAATCTTCTAAATGTTTATTGAAGGTTAGTACATACATTTTTCCTTTTCATTGTAGAAAGGATAAAACCTGTACAACAATTGTGTTTTACAACAGCCCCTTCTCAGTGTCATAAAACTGAAGTTGTAATTTAGGATTGATAGCTACAAAAGAGAACAGGAGTTCAGGATTTTTTGAGTTTAAGACAAACACTTTGCACATGCACCAGTTAAACCTCGAGCACTTACAATCCTGTGAAGTAAATTCAGGCCCTGGGGCTTGATGGGATAAGCACTACAGGTACTTTATAACAGCAAGTGAAATCATCAATTTAACACATTTGATACATGTGCTGTTCAGTTTTTGAAAAGTAAAAAGAAAGCTGAAGGAAATGAACAAGGCATAAGACTTGATGCTAAACATTTTGAAAATGCACATCTAGAATGGAAACATAATTTATCTTGCAGTTACACGAGCATTCCAGAGGCCTCTCTGCAGAGTCAGCAAAGCGCCATGCATTGGCAATCAGCCCGGAGGGAGGGGAGGTCACTGACCGGCTTGTAGGAGGGAGACCTTGCATTTTTGTAAAGATTCTGATCAGTAATACGAAGCTGGTATTACCTACCTTGACTAAATTCTGACATGTGGAGGATTAGAATATTGTATAAACATAACTTCATGCCCTCTGAAAAGCTGGCTGATACCTTATTTTCCAGGTGAGGAGAGCATTTTCAGCTTAGTTGATTTCAAAAGCAAAAGCACACCATACTTAATATATTTATACTGAAAGAAATCATCAAGGATCGATACTGGCTAAGAATTTTACTTTGCATATCAGCAGCTGGCTTTAGTGTACATGACATCTATAGTAAGATAAATATGAAACAACTACATCAACTCCATAATTGAAAACAGCAGCATCTAAAATAAAATCAGTCAACATTATTTTAGCTCTATTCATAAGTATGAACCATGTGTAAAGACTACGAAAGGTATCCGGAGTACCAAATAAACTTAGTCATTGCTCAAGATGTACTTTTTAATCTAACAGAACAAATTCATTTTATATTATACATAGTATACAAAATTGTACAATATTTTAAAAAATATCATAAAGAACAGAATGATAAACATCCGTTGTATCCAATACATAGGTTAAGTCAGTTTTAAGAGCAAAAAGCCGAGGATTTAGCCCAGCGGTTCAAGCACTTGCCTGGTAAGCACAGAGAAGTGAGTTCAATCCCCAGGTCAAAAAAAAAAAATATATATATATATAGTTATAAGGGCAAAATCTAGAGGCTAGAAAAAATACTGATATTGAGGCGGGAAAATTAATGGATGATAACATACATGAATGTAGAAGTTTGGTGGAAAAGAAGTCTTAGCTTTGACTTAGAATTGAGTATTTTGAAGTAACCAAATTATGACATAATATTGGAAATAAAACTTGAAAGAAATGGGTTGCTTATTTGCTACTGACCACCCAACTCTTAGTGGGGTATTAGGATTAGATAGAGATGTTAGTGGCTGAAAGCACTAGTTACATAAATGGTAAGAAAGGTAAAAGATAAGAGTCTGAACTAAAGAATGGCACTGTATAGCAAAGAAAGAAAGGAATTGATAAACTTTAAGGGGATAAAATGGATAAACACAATTTTAATAATAGTAGATGTAAAGATCACAATTGATCTACTCAATAACTCTTGGGGCGATTCTCCTTTGATGATTTGAAGTCTCATCGTGAAAAGTGTCATAGTTGGGATCAGTCATATTCCCAAATAGCCTCATTGTATTGAAGGGTTTTTTGCCAGCTGATGGGATTTGGGGAACTGAATGGATCCTGAGTGTTAACTTTATCAAATGGATTAATCCATTAACGAGCATATTAACTCAATGAGCTGTTAGAAAGTAGTGCTTACATAGAGGACATAGGTGAGCAGGGGTATGTGTGCCTTTGAAATGGGTATCTTGTCTCTGTGCCCTTCTTCTCTGGCTCTTTCCCCTTATCTCCATCATTCAGCTGCCATGAATTGGGCAGCTTTCCTCAGCCATGCCCCTCCACCAGTGAAGTTGTCTTAGAACCAACTGAACATGGACTGAAACCTCTGAGAAACCATAAGCCAAAATGAATATTTCTTCCATTAAGTTCTTTATGCCAGCTACTTGGCCATAGTAATAAGCAGGCCAACACAAAACATACCAGCTCTCCATGTAAATGTAGGTAATAATAACACCACATATCAACATAAATATAGGCAGGAGAAGGAAGTACCTTAAACCTGCATGTGGTTTTACAATGCAAAACAGAATTTCAGGAAAACCGTTCCTAATATTCTATCCTAAAATATATGCCTTACACAACTGTATACAAATAGTGTGGTAGAATGTTCTTAGCAGCTCTATTCAAAATTGCTTCAAAATAGAAACCAGGTAAAACATACCATCAGTAAAGCTGGTAAACAAAATGTTCCATATCCTTACAATGGAATAGTCACCAATGAGAATAAGCAAGTTATAACCTCACAGAAAAATATAGATTAGCTCTCATTAACGTAATGCTAAATGTAAAAAGCCAGGAAAAAAGTTTATACTGTTGATTCTACTGGTATAGATGAGAAAAAATTTTATGATATCAGAAGTCAGCATACGTACTCATTTTGAAAGAGATGGTGACTGGTAGAAGACAAGGAAAACTGTATTTCTGGTAGTCTCTCATGATCTGTGAGGGTTATATGAGTATAGTCAGTTCGACAAAAATCAACCCTGTCCCTTTAAGATTTTTATATACTATGTTTTTCTGCATTTATATTATATGTTGATAAAACATGTTTTAAATACAGTACTCAAGCAGCTGGGTGTGGTACTGCATGCCTTTAATCTCAGCACTCTGGTAGGCAGAATTGTAAATCAGAGTCCAGCCTGGGCAACTTAGCAAGAACCTGTCTCAAAAAAAAAAAATTTTTTTTAAGGTTCGAGGTTGTAGTTCAATATGAAGGGCCCAGGACTCATGTTTTAATACTAAAATACAACAAAACAAAGAAGAGGAAGAATGCAAAGAAAAGAAAAAGAAGATACTTGGTGAAGATTATAAGAAAATGAGTTGCTGCTGCGCAAATGCAAGCCAGCCCTTCAGATAGGTCTCCTATATCTGTGGGAAACATACATACTAAGACAGAGAAACAAATTGGCCTCTTCTGGGGTTAACTGTGTCACTGGTTTTAAGTGATGCTTCAAAAATAAGGTTTTTGATTTTTATGATCACCTGAATGCTTTCAAGAATTCAGGCTTACACAGACTGCCTTAAAAATCATATACTGGTTGTTTTCTTTAGGGCATATAATCATCCCAAGGTCTTGTGTGGGCTTTCCATGGAAACTCACAAGTGGTCATAGACAGGAACAATGTTCTTCTTTATCCCCTGGAAATAATGGCTTCCAGCCAACTCACGAGAAGAATGAAACTGCCTTGGATCGGACTCCCTGCCGTGCATTAGAATTTCAGTTACAGCTGCTACCTTGTTATAACACCCACATTTCTTCACTTCCAAGGCCAGCTTCTCAGAAAAAAAAAAAAGCCTGTATTCATTGTCTAATTATCAATTTCACATGCCTTGAAAATAGGCTATGACTAAAACACGTGTATGACTCAAAATATTATTGTAAAATTAAGATCTGGAACAATAAAAAAAATTCAATCAGTGTTAACGGGCTCATATAACAGAAAAATAATGATGACATAAAGTTAGCATTTTTTTCTTAAATCTTAACTTCTTAGTGAACAGATTTATTATTAGAAACATGAAATGATTTAGACAAATGGGGAGGAAAAGAAAATTTCACATGGAACACGGTGGGCCAAGAACTAGTTTCAGAACACTGGCAGCCGGCCGAGCGCACCTCCGTAAGGGGACATGCAACTTTAATCTTTATTATGGAGTGATCATAAGTGGACTGATTCTGAACACCATCTGCTCGCAGTGAAGCATTGGAGTTACAGGCTGTTCGCTCTGCTATGCCCTTCACCTCTGCTCTCCAGTTTCACCTGCAGTCCCATTTTGAAAGGTTGAGTTTTATTAAATAGAAAAGTTTATTATAATTAATATTCTTTACAAGAGCCATTTATTTTTAACGAATAGCAGAATGAGCAGATGAGATTCTAAATATTATTATCTATCAGAGGTTTCCAGCAGGAGCAGGGTGAACTTTCTGTTGTAACCTCTGATGAATCTTTGAATGTCAGACATTGTATCAACTCTCAAGCCCACCAGGGTTGTAATGCAAGTATCCAATTGAGAATAGTGATAAAGAGGAGGAGGCAGGTTTCCTGCCTACAGTATACATTTTTTAAAACATTGCTCATTGTCGGTTGTTAAAATTATAGTATTCTAAATTAAACAAAGAATGGATCTCAAATGTTATCAGGGTTATTGCTCCTCATTGAAACATATCACATCAATGTATTTAGTGTGTGTGCGAGCATCTAATAAACCCGTGATGCTGTACAGCATAAGACAAGTCTGACACTAAGTGTATTAGACTGCTTTGCAATATTGGGAGTTATAGTAGACTTGCCATGTTATTTACCTGAGTCCTAACCTTTGGTAATTGTGAGTGTGACCTCATCTGGATTAGTGTCAATAAAGATGTAACTAAGGATCATAAGAAGAGAACATTCTGGATTTAGGGTGCCTCATGCTCTTTTGAAACAGAGACATTTAGGTGAGAGATATAATGAGAAAAGCTACTCGAAGATGGATATAGAGATTAGAGTGATTAATATATTAGTGAAAAAATATCAGAGATTTATGGAAGTAATAAGAAGGTAGCAAAGAGACATGGCATGGTTTCTTCTTCGAAACATTCAGAAAAATGTAATGGCCACCAGCCTGATTTTGGACTTCCAACCTCCAGAACTGTGAGAGACCGCAGTCATCTCCTTTTCTGTAGTTTCATTTTCCATGTGCTACTCTTAACTGAGAACATTATACAGAAGTATACAGAAATAAGCAATTTATATAAGTTTTAAATTGTGTGCTCTTCTGAGTAGCATGGTGAAATCTCACAGTGTCCAACACCATTCCATCCATAACATAAATCATTTCTTCTTTCAGTGTATTCACAGTGTATACATTACTCCCCCATTAGTCACATAACAGCCATC
Organism: Cuniculus paca; assembly: GCA_004365215.1. Taxonomy (NCBI): domain Eukaryota; kingdom Metazoa; phylum Chordata; class Mammalia; order Rodentia; family Cuniculidae; genus Cuniculus; species Cuniculus paca. Next base: position 9,518 of record RJWT010033128.1, read on the forward strand.
TTACAGCACAGATACACTCACAGCATCAAAATTCTAGTAGTGTTCAAGTAGCCCACAATGTACTCAGTAATGTCTCCAGAGGGCAATAGTTGGCAATTCCAAAATGCCAAGGAAAAGCTGTAAAGTAAACCCTATCAATGAGAAGTTGAACATACTAAAGGAAAGCAAAAAAAAGGGATGGTGAGGTTGCTACAATTTATACATAGAATGAACCTTCCATTCATGATATCATGAAAAAGGAAAATGAAGTTTGTGGCATTTTTGCTATTATACAATTGAAATTTGTAAAACTTATAGCCATAATATATAAATTCTTAGCTAAGATGGTAAAGTTATTAAATTTAGGTGTGGAAGACATGAACAGTAAACACGCATGCACCAGAAAGCATTGAGCCTGCATGAAAACTTCAGCAGAGAATTCCCTGAAATGAGTGACACTACTCTACTTACTTCACATGAGGGATGGTTGTACACATTCAGGAGTAGGTGTAAGTAGGATCTAGTACTATCTGCAGTTTCTGGCATCCACTGGAGGTCTACAAATATATCCCCCACGAATGAAGGGAAGCTATAATACATTTCTCCTGTCTTAAATCATCTAGGTTGTGTTAATTTGTTACAGCAACTCTAGGAAACTATTACAGGAATAATTACTGTCAATTTATATGTTCTGATTAATTTTTTGTGAGCTTAGAAAAAAATATGAATTACAATGGTATTCAGAAGACACTGGTGGTTTAAGCAGTTAAATTTAAGTGGTTTTTCCCTCCTTACTTTTCTTTCTCTCTCTCTCTCTCTTTCTTTCTCTCTCTCTCTCTCTCTCTCTTTCTTTCTTTCTTTCTTTCTTTCTTTCTTTCTTTCTTTCTTTCTTTCTTTCTTTCTTTCTTTCCTTTTTTGTCATTCACTTCTTTCTTCCTGTGCTAAGATATGTTAGAGAGAATGCTTAGAAACCCAAAGGATTCTTTAAGGGAAACATTTCAGATAACATCATAAAAATAAAAGAGTTCAACTTCTTGGGAATCCCGCCCCCCATCCCCAGATTCTTCAGAGAATCCTTGAACAACACAATGTGTCAAGATGACAATACATTTCATATACAAAAAGTAGGTTGCAAATGTTATCTTTTGGGTATGTTAGCACTGTTGCTTACTCTGACTATGGAACTATAAAACATTTGCCCCAAAGACAATGCACATTTACAAGTGAAATCAGTGTGCCATTGTATTTTCCTGATTAGTGTCACCAGAATGCCTGGTAACTTACATAAGGCAAGGTCCTACTATCCAATTAACATATGTTACTATTTCCTGGACTTCCATTCCAGGGGCCTCTCTGAAAGGGTACCACTAAATTACTGTCAAAACACATACTTATGGCTCAGCGTAACTCAATTATCCTGATGGCATTTTTTTTCACATGTATCATTTGCTACTTAAAGATTTATTATTCTGTCCCTTAAGAAAAATGGTGGAGCAAATAAAAAACAATTCCTAATTTGCAAAGGCAGTAACATCCAACCTTGACCTCTGAAAATGAGATTACTAAGGATAATGTTCTAAAAATCTATTTGTCATCAAACAGAATTTTTAAGCAGAGTTATCTTTTAAGATTGAAGCACTTGTCTTTTAAGACTATTCTTATCTTGTGAAGTTGCCCTTGTGAAAGATGAACAATGACAAAATATTGGAGTATTAGGTTTGACAGAAGATAGCTGGGGGAAACAGACAGAATTTCAATGTTATCAAACATTGTAAAGTTTTCTTTTTAGTAACTCTAATGGCATATGCATAAAGAAAAGTGGCCAGAAAGTCTTTTATGATAATAATAGGTGCTTAGCAATTACAGCCATAATTTAAACACAAGAAACACTTCAATACAATAAAACAAAATGCATTTTTAAAAGAGCACCACTTCTCCAAGGAGTTAAATGCTTTTAATAGATATTTGAGAGCCAGTAAGTCACACAGGAAGTCACAAAACTAGATTATAACACATTTGAATTTATTTTAAGTGTTACGAGAAAAGTTATGCTAATTTGCTTTTTTTTCCCATTTTTTTTCTTTTTTTCTTTTTTATTCCTCACCCGTGAAATGCAGGTTGAGGAGAAATGATTTCTATATTAGTTACCTTGGCCTGTGACTTAAAACATGACTGCAAATTAGGTAAATTAAGGAACACTAGAAATTTGTTTTCCCACAATTCTAGAGGATAGATGTCCCAAGTCAAGGTGCTCACAGGTTTATGAGCCTTCTGAAGGCTGGAGAAAGAATCTTTGTTCTGCTTAGTGTTTGCTTCTGGTGAATCCTAGCAATCCTTGGTTTGTAGATATACCACTTGAAGTTCTGCTCCATCGCCGCCTTTTCTGTGGCTCTTACTTCTCTGATGTCTTTCAGTGTGTCCACTCCTCATTGTAACAACACTACTCATTGGAGTTAAGGCCTACTCTAATCTAATGTGACCTCTTCTTCGCTAATTATAACTGTCAATACCCTGTTTTGAAAAATGTCCCATCTTGAGGTTGCAGGTGGATATGAATTTGGGAGGAACACTATTAAAACCACTAAACTAAAATAACTCATTGTTCAATATTGTTCCTAATTAATGCTGGGCACAAGAAACAACAGTGTACTTTGATTCTTCATGAACCTTTATATAAGGATGGGGGGGTGGATTATTTGATCTCAGTGTTTACCTGTAGGGCAAGAAGGACTATTGTTTTAACATCTCCAACTAGTTGGCCCAGGCAGTTAGAAAGTACAATGTGGTAAAGACCCAAACTCAGTTTAGTTTTTCACCACACCTTGAACTCTGGCACTCACAGATAAATGCCTGTCCTTAGAAACAGTGGGAGATGGATAAACCTAATATATGGAAAATTAATTCAGTAACATTCTGTAGCTAGTGGATAAGTGAAATTGTCTTTATAAATACAGTATCTCCTCCAATTAACTAGAATCATAGGCGAACTATCTTTTCTTCTTCAGTGTTCATTATTATACTTTGGAGTAACTGCATAAAAGATTGATACTCTCCTAAAGATCTGATAGTCCTCTTTCCTTTATGAACGGTCACTGCTGTCGTTTAGAGTTTTAATGCCTTTCGAAGACCTGTGTGTTAAAAAGGCACGATTCCTGCATAGCGCTATTGGGATGTGATAGAAATTTGAAGAGTCGGGGCTTACTGAGATACCTTCAGGTCATTGGGAGGATGCAATCAGAGGTGAAGATTACAGGATCTTGCACCCCCTTTCTTCTCTCTTTTGTTTCCTAACTTGGGATGAGATGAGTACTACTACTGTGACACAGTGTTTCGCCAGAGCACCGAAGCAAGAAGGCCAGACAAACGTAGACATAAACCTCCAGCACTGCGAGCCAAAAATAAACTCTTATATCTCAATTAACCTAGGTATTTTGTTATAGTGATGGAAAGCTGAGTGACATAGTCACAAGTAAGTATTTTTTCTCAGCAATTTTTGATTTATGCCCTTCTGACTCTGCAGTCCAAATGTGGTATGAGTCCATCTAAATTACAGACTATCAGATATAGAGTGATTTTTATTTTGGTTTTTATTAGTATATGCTTGTGATACATAATAATTACATTCAACTTGGGGAATTGGTCCATGTGCATATTGCATCTTGATCATTTTTACTCCCTCTCCATGTCCTCCCCTTGTCTCTCCCTCCTTCCCCACATCCTCCTCCCATTGCCACAGTCTTGAAATATAATGATTTTAAAGAGCTAATATGTTTACTATATAGTTTAAATGACTGCCCCCCTTGAAGAAAAGATTCCTATGAATTTGGAACCCTTCTTCTTTTGAGTTTGAGGTTTAAAAGACTAAACTCTCCAAGGTCACAATCCTAGTGAGTGAATGACATATGATACAAAACCAGAATACGAGTCAGAGCCCAGGTACCCTGAGATTATGCCACATGCTGTGAAATCCTCTCTACAAACTGCTCAGGACCTTCTCTCCTCTCCACACTTGTAGGGGACTCTCTGTCATAGGCTTCTTGTCAAGCTACTCAATCGTCAACCAATAGATCACCTTTTTTTTTTTTTCTTTAAAGACAGACATCCTCTGCTATCTCTCTTCCAGGATACAAACCTTAGAATTTCTAAATCAACAATCCCTTAAGGCCTCCATTCACTTCCAGGTTATTTCTTTGCCATCTAAATGAAAAATATGGAAGCATATTTCTTTCCTTTTAGGATTTTATTACTCTTCTCAGAAGTAAAAAAGACACTAATAAAAAAATATGGAAAAATTACAGATTTCATGGAAACATTTCCTCTTTTTAAAAATTTTTCTGCACAGAAATCTTAACAAATATTTAAAGATCATTTAAGGACTACTTGAATCAGATTTAAAGATCATCAGGGCTACTCGAAACTGCAATGATCAGAACCTAAGTTTGTTTGAATGAAGCCAAATCCTCTCAAATTCAAAAGAAAAAAAAA